>MDKH01168509.1:0-92189 GCA_005239495.1 Nicotiana undulata
CGTGGGTCCTACGGCTACCCAACATACAGTATAGATGCCACGTACGGACTCTCGTCATGTGGTTCGTACGCATCCCCCCCTCAACAATCACAATTAGCAACAAGGAACCTAGGGGACATTTCCCCCTTACAAAGTTTGGAAAGGAGACTCACCTGGACAAGTACTCGTCCGGTCTATGGACTAATCTCCAATACGCACGAATCCTCTTAATTACCCTCGATGGGTCGCAACTAGCCAAATACAACACGATTATATCAATTTAGGAAGAATCAAGGAGGATTTATTAAGGATCTTCCCTAGAAGTACATTCTTGACATACTTGGTATTTTCAACCCCGAGCCTCGGTGTCCGGAAAATGGAGATTCTTGAAGAAATAGGCTACACGTCGCCTAGGGATCAAGATTAACTAAATTAATCATCCCATAGTAGCCCAAAAATCAGAATTTGAATTTTTCTCCAAACCCTCCATTTTTCCCAACCTTTCTTATGAATTTTCATGAATTATGGAAGTGGAATTCTGCAAGAATTGAAGTTATAAACATGCGGGAAGCCAAAGAATCACTTACCTGAGTTAATCACTCGCTAACACTGTTCTGGAGCTCTTGGGGGTTTTAACAATGGAGGAAAAACGAGTTTGGGAAGAAAAATAACGAAGTGGGACTTTTATAGAACTACCCAGCAGTGACCGCTCCTGCGGACCATTGCTCCGCTCCAGCGGAGCCGCGCCAGCGAGAGAAGGGCCGCTCCTGCTGCTGGAGCCGCGCCTGCGAGGGATTGGCCGATGGTGCGAGCTCGCGCCTGCGGCTGATGGACCGCAGGGGCGGTCACACCAGAAACAGCCCCACCAGCTATTAATTGCTGGTTTTGACCCCGATTGGGGTCCGGGAGGCCCCTGGGCCCACCAGAGCCCCCGACAAATTATACCAACAAGTCCCAAATCATAAGACGGACTCGCTCGATCTCTCGGAACACTCAAAACATCATCCAAACTAGAAATCACTCTCCTAAACCCCTTAGTTTCAAACTTAAGTTTCAAGAAAATTTCAATGGCTCACCAATACGCCGAATGGGTCTATACTGCTCGAAATGACCCCAAATTTTGCGGACAAGTCATAAATGACTATACGGAACTATTACCAGTTCCGAAATTCCATTCGGACCATGATATCATGAGGTCCAATTCCAGGCTGAATTCTAAATCTTATGAAATCCTGAATTCCAATTTAGGTGCCGAAATACTCCCGGGTCGTCAGAAACCCGAGGCGAACATACGCTCAAGTCCGAAATCATCATCTGGAGCTGCTGGAGCTGTCAGCACTTGATTCCGAGGTCGTTTGCTCAAAATGCTGCTCGAAACCAAAATTAGCCAAATAGGCTAGCCTTCAGGAACTAAGTGTTCCTGAACTGGCCAAATCACTTCTGAATCTCGAACTACCTGCCTCCGCAAATCATAAGGAAGGAGTAGCCGCTATGGAAAGAGTCATTTACGGGAACGGAGTCCCAACACACAAAACGACCGGCTGGGTCGTTACAATCTGAACCCCGGGTTCACGTCTCGGAACTCGACAAACTTTATACCCAAATGATCCTCATCATCTCACGAGTCTGTACATATAAAGAACGCTGAAATTGGAGTCCAATTGACCCCTCAAATCACCCCTAGAAGGTCTCTTAAACTCAAGCCTTAATCCTCTCTTTTCCACTGATTTTTTCCAATTAAACACTACTAATTAGGTCCTTAATCACATATTTAACTAAAAAATAGGAAGAAATCGCTTACCTAGTGTTGCTTGGTGAAAATCCATCCTTGAGCTCTCCGAATTCGTCCAAGAAAAATGAAAGAAATGAAAGAAATGGGCTAAAACTCGCTTTTAAAACAATCTGCCCAGGCTTCATTGAGCAGTACCTTGCGCTGTGCAGGTTGTACATCCTATTATAATTTCCCCATGCTGTACACCTTCTATTAAAACGCCTATAACTCCTTTTAGAAATATCCAAATGACAAACGGTTTGAAGATTTAGAAACTAGACTCGACGATCTTTCATTTTATAGGTTGTACACCATATAGCACTTTATATATTCCAAGATATGAGCTTCTAAAGTCGGCTCCATGCATCAGTAAATTCTGTCGAAACTACTTCAGCAGCCATCTTCAATCGATCATAACTTTCTGCTCAAATGTCCAAATCATGAATGGTTTAACTTTCTGGAAACTAGAATGCAAGGTCTACAACTTTTATGTTTTGCACATATTAGGATTCTTTATATATTTTTATATATATGCTTCCAAAGTTAGCTCTTCGATGCATCAGTTGCTGTCCAAAACAGATTTGCAGCAAATTTGCAGCATCTATTTTGGCCCGAAATCCATTCCGTTAACCTTCCGAAATCCACCCGAGGCCCTCGGGACCTTAACCAATTATACTAACATATACCAAAACATGATACGAACTCACTCGAGACCTCAAATCACATCAAACAACGTCGAATTCATGAATCTTACCCCAATTCAAGCTGAATAAACTTTATAACTTGAAACTTCTACATTCGTTGCCGAAACCTATCAAATCACGTCCGATTGACCTCAAATTTTGCACATAAGTCATATTGGACATTACGCACCTGATCTAACTTTCGGAATTGGAATCCGACCCCGACATCAAAAAGTCAAACTCTCGGTCAAACTTCTCAAAAACCTTCAAATTTCTATCTTTAGCCAAATGACTTCAAAATGATCTACGGACCCCCGAATTCACTTCCGATCACGCTCCCAACTCCAGAATCACCATACGGAGCTAATCCCAGACTCGAAATCCCAAACGGATATCAATAACACTGAAATGCACTTCAGCCCAGACTTATGATATTTCTTCTAAAATGCTAACTTCTAAAATTTGCGTCGAAATGCTCCCAGGTCATCCAAAACCCGATCCGAACATATGCCCAAGTCCGAAATCATCATACAAACCTAATGGAACCTTCGAATCCTGATTATGAGGCTGTTTACTCAAAAATTAACTCTCCGTTCAACTCTTTCTATTTAAGCTTCGAAATGAGATTTTTTCTTTTATTTAAATTCCAAATCTTCCGAAAACTAAACTTGACCACACACGCGAGTCATAATACATATTGCGAAGCTACTCGAGACCTTAAGTTACTGAACGGAGCATAAATACTTAAAACGACAAACCGGGTCGTTACATTCTCCACCTCTTAAAGAAACGTTCATCCTCAAACGTTCTAAGAATTATTCTGAGGTTACTAAATTGATGATTTTACTTTTACACCTATACTCATGGTTGATTCCACGTCACCGTATTTGAGATAAGCCCGACAACATCATCTCATTTGAGATTATTCATTTTATTCATATTTGTAAAAACTTTAAGATCAATTTCTTACACTCCAACATTTTCAAAAGGCCTAATTTTCACAACAACGCACGATTTTTAGTCTCAACTAGCTATAGCAACTAAGGCTGGCAGGTGGGCCGGGCCCGCGGGCTAAACGGGCTAGCAGGCTAAACAGGCCTGCCCGTGGGGGGTCCGGGTCTTGATTTTGGACCCGTGAGCCCGGGCCTGGCAGGCGGGCCTGGGCCCAATGGTCAAAAAATTAAAAAAAAAATTTGTTTAAAAAATGGCCAACGGTCAGAATTTTAAATTCTAGCCGTTGGCCCCTTAAAACAGCCGTTTGGCTTGTTTAAAAAATAGCCATTTGGCCCCCAAACTTTATTTTAACCCCAAACTTTTTATAATTACACTTTTTCCCCTTTCTCAACTATAAATACCCCAACTATATATTTTAACCTCATTCTTTCATTTTTACTCACAAAATCATCAATCTCTCTCGATCTCAAATTCTCAATTCAAGTTAAATCATGCCCGGTGGTTCTAGAATTACCCCATTTGTTCGGGAACACTATAATTTGGTAGAAGAAAATGAAGAAACTTACACGATATCGTGCAAGCACTGTGGTTTTGTCTTCACTCGGCGAAAGATGGAGGGCACAAGCTCTTTAAAGAGGAATATAATCAAGTCTTGTCAAGCACGTCCTCAAGACATTCGTATCTAATTTTTAAGTTTAATTCAAACTTGTGTTATTTTAATTTTATTAGACGTATTATGCTTAATGTTGTAGTTTGTTAAATTAATTTGATGTACTATTAATTTATTATGCAATGTTAGTGCAAGTTTGAAGTACTATTATTATTAATGTTAAGAAACTTACTATTTTTTGTGTTTAAATATGAATTACAAGATTTATATCACAAGATTTACAAGAAATTGCCTTACATAATTTTTTTTTTTAAAAATAGCCCGGACCCGTTTGCCCCGCGGGCCCGGCCCACTTAGCCCGGGCCCATGTGGGCTTAGGCCCGTAGGGAGACGGTTCCACACATTTAGCCCGCTTAGCCCGGGCTCACATAACCCAGGCCCGCATAGCCTGGACCCGTTTAGCCCGGCCCATTTGGCCCGTTTGGCCCGGGGCCGACCCACTTGCCACCCTTAATAGCAAATCGTGCCTACGCACACATGATAGTGTTGAAGTACTTCAAAATTTTCTGGGGTATTACATTCTCCCCCGCTTAGGATCATTCACCCTCAACCACATAACATAACTTATCTCTTCTTTTGCACGTCTTAATCTCCCAAATTTTTCTAACTCCCAAATTTTTCAGAAATTTCGGCAGAGACTCCCCTGTAATTGGGACTATCCACCTGCAAGAGTAACACCAAAACAACTCCTAACAATACATCCACAATGTATATATCAATAACACCAATCTCAACATTACAAGCCCTGCATTATCACAATGATATCAGAATATGATGCACATCATATGTATGCTCATCACCACATCTCTAGTATTTAAAGCTGTTCATAATTAATTCCAGCATCATCAATTAATCTCATATTAACCACCACCTCATTTCGAATTTTCACAATACTGACAACAGAATGTGAGGCATGAATATCTCATGATTACTTACTCTGATTAATGAGTCACATTTAACGCCACCTGGGCACTCATATCATAGGCTAAAACTCAATGTTTACAACACGAAAATGGATGAATATGAACATAAAATATACAAGAATTATCAAATAAGCCAACAGGAATGACTCCCTTTTAATATTATCGCACAAATTAAACTTCACGAAGGGAGAATTTAAACTCATAAATATCTTACCACAAGGACCTCGTCCTTACATAACCTCCACTGCGGCTTGTAGCCAGGTATAAATATTTCACATTGTGCCAACTGAACCCTCGTCGTAAACATTTTTATAACACATAATGAATCCTCATACCGGTAAGGCATATAATACATAAAAATTGGAATCAATTATTCTGAAACAAATTAAACTCACTGTAATGAATAATAAACATTACTTTTAGACTTGTAGTCCTTAATGGTGTACAAAATAAAATTGCAGACACAGTCTCACATCTTCAAATATCCCAATAGGGATAGGCATATAAGTGGGTCACAAACTTACGAAGCTCGCCCATAAACAGAGCATAATAGGAGAACTCACCTCAACATTCAGATCTGAATCCAACTAAGGGGAAATATTCTTTTTATAGAAAATCAGGATCGTACCTGTAACAACACCATCTGGTGCATCGGCCTCAGCCAAATCATAGCGATTATATCAACGGATCGGGTCTCCACCTCTTAGGCGCCCACTACCCGCTTGTCCTCCACCTCTAGCTGACTGAGCACGTGGAGTATTAACTGGAGTAAAGCTTGTAGCTTGAGTATTCTAATGAAATGCACCCCTTCCAAGTCAGGTACAATCTCTCATGATATGCCTAGTATCACCACACTCATAACAACCCCTCTGAGGTCGCGGCTGCTCGTACTGAGTCTGTACCGGATAACTGGAATAACCACTGTAAGAATCTCGTGTCGGTTGTGCACTATAAACTGGAGCACCCCGAGTAATATGATGTGCGAACTGACCTGACAAACTGCTCGAGCCTCCGCTATAATGGGTCCTAGCTGAAGAGTAAAATCCACTAAACCCTCCAAATCTTCGAGACCTTTTGGCCTCCTTAGTCTCCTTTTTTTTGCGATCTCCGCTACTTGTTGAAATGGAGTATCAGTTTGCAATTCTCGAGTCATGCATATTTATATCATAATCAAGTCCCTCAATGAATCTGCGGACCCGCTCTTTGGCGGTAGGAACAAAAAATAGGTGCACGAAGAGCTAACTCATAGATACGACATACTGCATATACCATGCCATCTTATGATAAATATGAGAACTTCATAATCCATTACGAGCCACAAGCAACTACGTACTCAACTAGCCAGGAACTTTCCATTTGTCCCCACCTACAAGAAAATCACTATACACTGCATGCTCCTCGCGCCAATCCGACCTACTACAAAGCTGTCCTATTTATCCAAGTTCCTTCTAACTTACCTTCGAATTGATACTTCTCCTTGACATAATACCGCAATTCTCAACCTAGACTCACCACATGAGATATTAGCACAAACCACACCGCCCTAAGGCTCATAAGCCGCTGAATGTTCTCTTAAGCACCCCAAAAAGTACCACAAGTCAAACACTTACTCCA
Organism: Nicotiana undulata; assembly: GCA_005239495.1. Lineage (NCBI taxonomy): Eukaryota > Viridiplantae > Streptophyta > Magnoliopsida > Solanales > Solanaceae > Nicotiana > Nicotiana undulata. Next base: position 6,595 of record MDKH01168509.1, read on the forward strand.
AGGAAACTTTCTATGAATTTAAGCTATTCTTCCGCTTTCCTGATGCCCGAATGTAGAATCCCTAAGGATGTAGAACTGCCCCAAGTCTTGACACCCTCCAATGTTAATCTCAATGTCTAGTTGAATACACATCATGAAGATTCCCAATTGCTACACATAAACCTTGAGTCCATTAGAGACATTTTCGAGAGTCGTTTACTCTGCTCAAATCCCAGTTAAAATGACCAAGAGGACCGAACGACCTGCGCCCCCAATTAGTACACCAACACCCAAGGATGCAATACAAACTTCTAAGAAACCAAGCAAATTACTACCCCGCACACACTACACCCTTTACAAATACAACTCAATCATTCAATAAAACACATTTACTCGTAAAGTATATTACAACATATATTCAAAGATTTCCATTACTTGAGTCATTCTCAAACTCCATCTCTGCAAGTCATAACTGATTCAACAGTATGCCTCGAACTGAAACTAATGCAACGGATAATCGTACAACCAACTTATCATTAGCAGACTCCCCCACTTGGCTCAAAGCCAAAGATCAAGACAAACAATAACTCACAATGCCCGTGCGCTATCACTGGCACAATCCCGCAGTGAGATTCTACTAAATCCTTCATAAGCTCATATAACACAAATCATCTAATATCTCGAATCATCTGCAAATCTCGCATTCATCATTGTAATGGTCATTCCAACTTACACAAGCGATCTAAACTCAAATTGCAGCATATTGTTCTACTTGAAAAAGAGAACTTGCTATAAAACAACATAAGGATCTCATAACCCTAGGACACTCTGCAGGATAACCCCGCCTGCTTAGCGTCAAACTTATATTTCTCTATACCCTTCCAAAAATCATAGCTATTACACAATCACTTTACCCTCCTGTATCAAAACACAACTAATGCCTCCTTCGAGGCATCACAATACGTGGTATAAGAATCAGAAGCTGATGGTAGAACTAACACTAGAGTTGTGGTTAAAGAAAATCGTGAGCTTCTGAAAGCTCTCTCCACACTCGTCTGGCCACCTGAATACCCTCACTGGACACCATGTGCCCCAAGAATGCTACTAAACTGAGCCAAAATTCACTTTTGGAGAACTTGCATAAAGCTTCTCCTCCATAAATCTCTGTAACACCATCCTCAAATGCTGAGTATGCTCCTCCTGGCTACGTGAGTAAGCCAGGAGGCCATCAATGAATACCATGATGAAGCAGTACAAATACGGCTGGGATACACTATTAATCTAATATATGAATGCTACTAGGACATGGGCCAGCACAAAAGACATCACCAGGAACTCACAACACAACAGAAAGATCCGCTTCACTCCACAACTAAACAACATGAGAGGTCTTCCAATACACTTACAACTCGAAGCCATATGCCAACCCGAGACAGAAATCAAACACTCAATAGCTCTTTCCACATTTCCAGTCAATCCCTTTTGTCACAATCAAACAATTTGAACACATCTCACCATCGAAATCATAAATTGTCGATGCACAACTGATGCCGAGCGCTCATGTGCGCATTCGAATACATGAAAGGGATTCGAGAGTTATGCTTTTGGCTAAATAAATGGATTTGCACGACAAGAATTCAAGAATGTGAGATTTTTCTTAAGGGTTTTGCAGCCTCTCGAAGATAAGTACAGACGTCTCCGTACCGATCCACAAGACTCTACTAAATCTGCTCATGACCGTTGAGTCCTATATAACCTAGAGCTCTGATACCAACTTGTCACTACCCCAAAATCCTAAACCGGCCGTGATGACTCCTATCATGGAACTAGGCTAGCCAACAATCTCTTTTTCACATTTTCTTATCAAATATCTCAATTCATCATCAAAAATTCATGATAGGTATATAAATTTCTAAATCTTTAAGCAAAACAATTAAGCTAGACAGTCTATAACCATCCCCAAGATCTGGAGTCAACTGATCACGAGCATCTAAGAATAATTCTAACACTGCTAATGGAATTAAACAATGTCTCGGAACAAAATGCTAAATACTAAATAAAGGAAAGGAAATGGAGAAGCTGCGAACGCTGGACAGATACCTCGAAATCCTGAACGCTGACGATGAACGACTCAGATGGCTACTACTCTGAACCAGTACCTGAATCTGGACACAGAGTTACCGGGAGTAATGATGAGTACGCCAACTCAGTAGTAATGAAAATAAATCAAGTCTGAAGATAAGAAACAAACATCCCAAAACACCAATCCACAAATAGTAAAATACCGACTCTTAATAAAATATACATTTAATACATAAGTTTGAAAAACCAATTTCCTTAAAAATCCTTGAACAAGTATAATTCTCCAATGTTCCTCAATAAAATTCCCAGAATGTCAGTGTAAAAGAATGAAATGAACCATAATCAAAACTCAGCAAAAATAACATTATAAAACTGCCCCTCGGGCCATATCATCACTCATAATCCATCACTCAGCACCTCACCATCACTCAGTAAAAGTCACTTAGCACCTCACAGTCACTTATTCCTCCCGATCACTCGTCACTCGGCACTCGGCACTCCGCACTCGCACTCAGTAGGTACCTGCGCTCACTGAGGGTGTGTACAGACTCCGGAGGGGCTCCTACAGCCCAAGCACTATAAATAAGCCAAATCACGACATCAATCACTCAGGCTCTCGGCCTCTCTCATATCATAAACATCCTCACAATATTGGCCATCGTCCTCACTCAGTCAGACACTCTCATCATGCCACTCGGGCCATAAATAAACGTGGTTCTCGACCCAACACAATATTTCATTTCAAAAAATAATATATCATCAAATATGAGTGTCAACAATTTCACAAGAAAGACTGAGTATAAAATCATAGTTATTATGTGAGGAATATCAGGAAAATATCCCCCAAAGGATTAAAACAGATCGCCACTAGGCCACAAATATGGCTTACAACCCAAATATGTCAAAACATAGTAATCCTATAAAAAATATGCTTTAAAAGCAGTTCCGCAACTCAATAGTTGCCTAAAAAGGAACATATTTCCAAATCTCCAATTCGTGCACGCCCCACACTCGTCATCAAGTGTGTGCGTCACTCCAAAACCGTGAAAGGGTGTAAAGTCCGGGCTTTCATACCCTCAGGACAGGATTTAAAGACATTACTTACCTCAAACTAACCCGAAAAGCTACTCCGCAACACGCTTGCCCCTCGAATCAACTTTCGAGTGCTCAAAATCTATCAAGTTCAGATTTATCACATCAAAATATTCTAGGGGAATGAAACCCAATCGAAAAATGTCAACTTTATGCACAAAACCCGACCCTCGGGCCCACGTCTCGGAACTCGACAAACTTTATACCAAAATGATCCTCATCATCTCACGAGTCTCTACATATAAAACGCTGAAATTGGAGTCGAATTGGCCCCTCAAATCACCCCTAGAAGGTCTCTTAAACTCAAGCGCTAATCCTCTCTTTTCCACTGATTTTTCCCCATTAAACACTACTAATTAGGTCCTTAATCACATATTTAACTCAAAAATAGGAAATCACTTACCTAGTGTTTCTTGGTGAAAATCCCTCCTTGAGCTCTCCAAAATCATCATAGCCAAATGAAAGAAATGAAACAAATGGGCCAAAACTCGCTTTTAAAACAATCTGCCCAGGCTTCATCGAGTTGTACCTTGCGCTGTGCATATTGTACATCCTATTATAATTTTCCTCTGCTGTACACCTTCTATTAAAACGCCCATAATTCCTTGTAGAAATATCCAAATGATAAACTATTTGAAGATATAGAAACTAGACTCGAAGATTTTTCATTTGATAGGTTGTACACCATATAACTCTTTATATATTCCGAGATATGAGCTTTGAAAGTCGGCTCCATACATCAGTAAATTCTGTCAAAATTGCTTCACCAGCCATCTTCAATCGATCATAACTTTCTGATCAAATGTCCAAATCATGAATGGTGTAACCATATGGAAATTAGAATGCAAGGGCTACTACTTTTATGTTTCACAAATTTTCGGATTCCTTATAGATTTTGATATATACGCTTCCAAAGTTAGCTCTTCGATACATCAGTTGCTGTCCAAAACAAATTTGCAGCAGAAATTTCAGCAGCTATTTTGGCTTGGGACAATTCCGTTAATCTTCCGAAATCCACATGAGGCCCTCGGGACCTTAACCAATTATACCAACATATCCCAAAACATGATACGAACTCGCTCGGGGCCTCAAATCAACATTGTCAAATTCATGAATCGCACCCCAATTCAAGCTTAATGAACTTTAGAACTTGAAACTTCTACATTCGATGTCGAAACCTCTCAAATCACGTTTGATTGATTTAGAACTTGCACAAAAGTCATATTAGACATTAGGGACCTGCTCCAACTTTCGAAATTGGAATCCGACCCCGAAATCAAAAAGTCAAACTCTCGGTCAAACTTCTCAAAAACCTTCAAAGTTCTATCTTTAGCCAAATGACCTACAGACCTTTGAATACACTTCCGATCATGCTCCCAACTCCAGAATCACCATACAGAGCTAATCACAGACTCGAAATCCTAAACGGATATCAATAACACCGAAATTCACTTCAACCCACACTTATGAAATTTCTTCTAAAATGCTAACTTCTACAATTTGCGTCTAAATGCTCCCGGGTCATCCAAAACCCAATCCTAACATACGCCCAAGTCCGAAATCATCATACGAACCTGCTGGAACCTTCAAATCCTTATTCTGAGGTTGTTTACTCAAAAATCAACTCTCCGGTCAACTCTTTCTATTTAAGCTTTGAAATGAGAATTTTTCTTTTATTTAAATTTTGAATCTTCCGAAAAGTAAAATTGACCACACACGCGGGTCATAATAAATATTGATAAGCTACTCGAGACCTTAAGTCACTGAACGAAGCATAAATTCTTAAAACGACAAGCTGGGTCGTTACACAATGGTTTTCGCAAAGGCCTGACATTGATTATATAGAGACATATTCTCCTGTGGTAGATGCAATTACCTCAGGTATCTAATAAATCTAGTAGTCCATGAAAAGCTTGATATTCGGTTGGTGGATGTTGTCACAATCTACTTATATGGCTCATTGGACAATGAAATTTTTATGAAAATCCCTGAAGGATTCAAAGTTCCTGAAGCACATAAAAGTTCAAGAGAAACTTGTTCAATAAATCTTTAGAAATCCTTATACTAATTAAAGCAATCACGGAGGATGTGGTACAATCTCCTTAGCGGGTATTTGCTAAAGGAAGGTACAAAAATGACCCTATTTGCCCTTGTGTTAAGAGGTTTGGATCTGAATTTTTTTATCATAGATGTGTATGTTGATGACTTGAATATCATTGGAACTTCTAAAGAGATTCCAAAGGCTATAAAGTGTTTGAAGAAAGAATTTGAAATGAAAGATTTGGAAAGACAAAATTTTGTCTTGGCCTACAACTTGAGCATGTAACAAATGGAATTTTTCTCCATCAACCAACATACACTAAAAAGGTTTTAAAGCGATTTTATATGGATAATGCACATTAATTGAGTACCCCGATGGTTGTGAGATCGCTTGATATAAATAAAGATGCATTTCAGACTCAAGAAAATAATGAAGAGCTCGTTGGTGATGCAATTCCATATCTTAGTGCAATTGGGCCACTGATGTATCTTGCCAACAATACCCGACCAGGTATTGATTTTACAGTAAGCTTATTAGCAAGATTCAACTCCTCCCCAACAAGAAGACATTGGAATGGTGTTAAGCATATATTTAGATGTCTCTGGGGAACTATATATATGGGATTGTTTATTCTAATGAATTTAGGTAAGAAATGATCGGTTATGCAGATGCATGTTATTTGTCTGATCCACATAAAGCCTGATCTCAAATATGCTATTTTTTTTACATATGGAGGTAGAACTATATCATGGCGTTCAATGAAAGAAACAACACATGCCACATCTTCAAATCATGCTGAGCTAATAGCCATTCATGAAGCTAGTTGGGAATGTGTTTGGTTGAGATCAATGACTCATCATATTTAGAAATGTGTGGTTTTCCTATGAAAAAAGATAATCCAACTACACTATATGAAGACAATGTTTCTTGCATCGCTCAACTGAATGGAGAATACATCAAAGGAGACATAACAAAACACATTTCGCCAAAGTTCTTTTTCACACATGATCTTCAACAAAATGGTGAAATTAATGTTCAACGGATTTGTTCATTTGAAAATTTAGCTGATTTGTTCACTAAGGCATTGCCAATCTAAATATTTGAGAAGTTGAGAAAGAATATTGGAATGCGCCGTCTTCGAGAAATAAAACAAAGTTTTCATGAGGGGGAGTAAGATACGCATTGTACTCTATTTTAATTAGCCTAGGTTTTGTCCCACTGAATTTTCCTGGTAAGGTTTTTAATGAGGCAACAAATAACGCGTATTACAGATATGTGTACCCTTTTTTCTTCACTAAGATTTTTTCCCACAGGATTATTTCTTAGTAAGGTTTTAATGAGGCATATTATCTATTTTTGGACATCCAAGGAGGAGTGTTATAAAAATCTTTAGTAAATGTGGATGTCCTCTACTCCCACTACTTTCACCCATGATGTAAATAACCTCCCACTGCTCATCACAATTATGATGGTAACTTTCACACCACCATAACCCTTCCCCGTGATCTTCCCCCATGATTTCAATTGTTAATGTCATGTTTAAGACAATCCTTTTGTAACATTCTACATAATAGTATAAATAAAGTTATGAAATGATATGGGATACACTTGAACACTTGATGAAATAAGAAAGTTATCTCTTCTTCTCTATTCTATTACCTATCTTATTATTTTATATTATTACTTTGAGCTACATTTGTTAACACGTTATCATCACGAAGTTGAGCTCTTTTCATTGTTCATGTATATTTGTTCATTCCGTTGTATATTTTGATTTCATCATTAGTGTCTTTAATATGCAGTTTTATAATTTCTCACATTTCTCGACATGTGTAAAAATAAAGAATTCTATGTTTCTTTATTTTAAGTTGTTTCCATGATAGTCACGTGAAAGTTGCTAATTTTCACGTTAATAGAATTAATTGAAAGAAGAATACTTATTTTATGTTGTTCGACAATTGAAATTGTGTAAATGTTAGAAGACTTTTTTGTTCTAGTTAACATCAAAAATATATTAATAATTTGAAATAAAACAGTATTCTTTCCTATGAAACTATCACTTTAGTGTATATAGATCACAAATTTGATATTATGTCAATCATTTCCTTACGCTATTATCCTAATGATTTTTAATTATTTATCTTTTTTGATAGTTTTCACTATGCGGAATTTGTCTAAACTTAAGTTTGTGGCAATTGACATTTCTGAAAAAAATTACCTATCATGGGTTCTCGATGTTGAGATTCACTTAGCCTAAAGGCCTTGGTGACACCATTACTCAGGGTAATGAGGAATCAAGCCAGGAGAGAGCGAAGGCCATGGTTTTCCTTCGTCATTATTTGGATGAAGGTTTGAAGGTTGAATATTTAATAGTGAAAGATCCATTTGATTTGTGGACTAGCATGAAGGAAAGGTGGATCACCTTAAGGCTACGGTGTTTTCAATGGTTAGATATTAGTGGATGCACTTACGGTTGCAAAATTTTAAGACCGTAAGTGAGTATAACTCTGTTGTATTTCGAATAACTTCCCAATTAATATTATGTGGGGACGTTATGGATGATGAGGATTTGTTGGAAAAGACTCTTATGAATTTTCATGCATAAAATATGGTATTACAACAGCAATACCGTGAAAGGGGTTTAAAAAGTATTATGAATTGATCCAAAAAATTAAACTTGTAGTTCTTTGAATCTAGTTTTCGTAAAATCAAATCGTTTATCATTTGGAATTTTGTACAAAGAGTTTTGGCCATTATACTGAAGGGTGTCTGTGAAAAGGAAAACACAATTTGTAAATTTGGACGTGATCGCGATGAATAAAATGATGCTGGAACATTATGTAATTGTGGTCGCATGGCGAATGACCGCGATAGAGGAGTAGGAAACCTGTAATGTGTATTAAACGTCCAATTTTGGGATTTTAAGTTCATTTCTTCACTTTTAAGTTCTCGGAGCACATGTATAGCGATTTGGGATGATTTTTGAAGACCATTTTCTCCATATATCATAAGGTAAATTATTCCAACTTGTTTTAAGTTATATACAAAGACTATAGATGGATTTTAATATGAAAATTAGTGAAAATTGTGGGATTTTGGAAAAAATTCTAGAAATTATATTTTTGAATTTTTTCCACGAAATTGGTCATGGAATTGGGAATAAATAATATATTTGGGTTCATGGTGCTATGGATAATAGTTATCTTATAGAATTTTTGGAATCCGTGTGTGCGGGCCCGGGATAGACTTTGTTGACTTTCATGTCGAGTTGGGAATTATTTTTAATTGTTAAATTACGAGTCTTTGGGTATATTTTGATTGGGTTGCATGTTTTTTGACTAGTTTCGGGTTGTTTGACATTGGTTTGAGGTGTTAAAGAGGCATTGGACCTGGTTCGGAGTTTGGAACGACGTAAATCTCTTGTCTAACCTTGTGAGGAGGAATTTATCCTGTAGGTGCTATATTTATTTTTTGCCATGTGTTTTGGGAGCTACGCATCTATGAGGTGACGAGTGTCTGTGCGTATGCTAGAATTCATGATTGGGTCCGGGTAAACTTAGACTCACGCCATGCTTTAATTGTATTATTTGAGTTATCCTTCCCTGCTTACATGCTTTAATTATTATATTTAAATTGAGACTGGCCTTGTATAGATATCGAACTTTGCTACCATAAACACTCGACGAGCTACTTGGTTAGTCATGGAGCTTACACTTTGTTTAATAGATTTATCCCGTGTTATACGGAATCGTCCAAAAATCACTTAAATTTCATAACTCACACGTACATTCGTTTTTGGGGCTATTGACCCATTAAAGTCTTCACTATTCCTATGGGATCAGGGTGAATGTCTTAGTAGTATCATTATGTGATCATGTCACTTGCATCGACAGTATTATAATATGCATCTATGCTTCATGTCAGTCGAACTACGACAGTGTACACGATTATGGGATTAGGCTGAACGCCTCAACGATACTATTATGGGATCGGGCCGTATGCCACGACAGGAAATCGTGCCATTACTCTTATGGGATCAGGTCATTTGCCTCGGTAGAATCGTACGAAATATTCTATAAGGATTCAGCGTACTTACGAGTCTTCCTGACTTGAGATGTGACCGTTTATTTTGTGTTGACCATTATGTATTCCATTTGAGAAAGTATCTTTAATTTGAGTACTTCGTGCTTACTCTTCACTTGAGGATCGCATTATGTACCAATATCTATTTTTACCATTTTACTTGCCATTCTTCATCCCTGTCTACTTTTATTGTACTTGATTTATTGGACTGCTAGTAAGTGTCGATGCTGATCCCTCGTCAATACTTCTTCAGGGTTAGGCTAGATACTTACTGGGTACACATTGATTTACGTACTCATGTTGAAATTCTGCACTAATTGTGTAGGTGCTGAGACAAGTTCATTTGGTGGTCATCTTGGTGCATAGGCGTAGCTGCTGAGGGGATTTTATGGTGTGTTGCATTCCATGCTACGATCCGCATGTCAAGATCCATAATCCCAACCTCGGGGCCGTGATAGTTCCTGACATACACTTACTAGGTAAGCCGACGTGAAACAAATAATTAGCCGATTTTAATAGTTGAAAACAAATTATTAACAATGATGACGATAAAAGTCAGAAGTAGGGTAATATAACACCGAACAACGAAATCTAAACATATCCCAGAACTTGGAGTCACAAATACATGAGCATATAGAGTGATACAAATAAGGTCTGAACAAAGTAAAACTGCTTTAAAACTCAATAAAACAGTAAAGATAGAAGGTAAGGGGACTTCACGACTGTGGACACCATGCAACTATAGCTCAAGTCTCTAACTGGGACTGGGTAGTGACTAGGCTATGACAAGACACCTACGTAAATAAACATGTATAATTGTATATAAAGAAGCAATAATAACAGAGAATGATAACGTACTAACTGGAAGGATCATGCCAAGAGGGAAAGATATAATAAATACGGCAAGTATGAAATCATGAAATAATCAAGTAAATCACCAAAACCGGAAATAAGTCTATGAAATTAATAGTACGGCATCACCTTTCGAGCTGTTACTCTCTTCCTCAACATGCAATAATGATGATATAAATTAAATGACACGGCATCACCTATCATACTTTTACTCTCTTCCTCATCGTATAATAATGATAATACGAATGAAATGGCACGTCATGACCCTTTGTGCTTTTACTCTCTTCTTCACCATGTAAGAATAATATTAGGAATACGAATAATAAACAATGCAGAGAATAATTTAACTTCAAAGATGGTGCAATGATATCAAACTACACCCAAAAATATTTACGAAATGAATAATCAAAGAAGTAATAATCTAACCTAAGCATGAATATCATAATTAACGGAACAATATAATACAAAGAAATAATTTTCACCTGCATGCTTTAACCTAATGACAACACATATGTACTCGTCACCTCACATATACGTTGTCCCCACACATAAAACACATAGCACATAGACCAACAAGTCTTAATCCCGCATGTAAAGGTTAACCACGACACTTACCTCACTCCACAGTCAAATCAATGCTCAACTATGGCTTTTCCTCTAGAATTAGCCTCCAAACAAATCAAATCTAACCAAATGTAATTTAAACAAGACAAAATAAGCTTTAGAAACTATCCACGAGTGAAAAGATTCAATCTTTAATATTTTTGGAAAAATTCAACAAAAGTCAACCCCAACCCCGCTTGGTCAAAACCCTAGATTCAGACCAAAACACAATTACTCATCCACCCCCGAGCTCGGTTATGTGATTAGTTTCGAAATCCGACCTCAATTTGAGGTCAAAATCTTAATTTCTCAAAATCCTCAATTTCTACCTAAATCCCTTATTTCTACCATGAAAAAGCATAGATTAAAGGTTAAAATCAATGGGTGTTTGGAAATGTAAGGAAACAAGTTAAAATCTTCTAACCTATGATGTTGGGATGAAAAACCTCTTGAAAATCTCCTCTAGGCCGAGCTCAAACTTGAAAATGGTGAAAATGACTTAATTCCCGAATTTGGGACATTTTTATTACACTGGGCGTTAGGCTTTCTTCAAGTTCGTGAAGGCCCTGACGCGATCGGGAAGGCTTACTCTCACCTGCCTTCGCATTCGCGGTCCAACGACCGTGTTCGCGAAGAGTATTGTCTAGCTCCCTTCCCAGGACCCATAACCCTACGCGTTCGCAAAAGGCTGGTCTCGTTTGCGAAGGGTAAACCCTCCAATGCTTTGCGTTCGCGACCAAGACATCGTGTTCACAACGAAGGAATTCTGCCCCTGTCCCATTTTCCCCTTCGTGATCGCGAAAACCAACAGATATCTTAAGTCCAAAATTGATCCGTAGCCTATCCAAAACTAACCCGAGTCCTCGGGCTCCAAACCAAACATGCGCACAAGTGTAATAACATCATACAAACTAGCTTGCACGATAAAAACACCAAAATAACACCTAGAACTACGAATTGGACATCAAAATGCATGAAATTTTCAAAGAAACTCAAGAACTTTCAAATTCACAACCGAGCGTCCGAATCCTACCAAATCAACTCCGGTTTGCACCAAATTTTGCAGACAAGTCTGGAACCGAAATCCAAACCCGATAGCTATAAATTCAACCTACGGTAAACTTCAAAAATCTTTAAACCTTCAAATTACTAGTTTTAAATAAATCACGTCAAAACAAGTTAGGGACACCGAATTCAATTCCAGGCATACACCCAAGTACAAAATTATGATACGGACCCAACGAGATTGTATACTGCTCTGGGTCTGTTTACACAAAATCTTGACCTTAGTCAACTCAAATCATTTTAAGGTTGAAATTCATATTTTCTTCAATTTTCACATAAAAACTTTTCGGAATATGATATGGACTGCGCACGTAAATTGAAAAACACTAAATGGAGCTAATCGGGGTATCAAAACACAAAAATAAAGAGTAAAACTGAAAATGACCTATCGAGTCATGACATTCTCCAACTCTAAAACAAATGTTCGTCCTCGAACGGACATAGAAAGGTACATGGACTGGTTAAAAGGTGTGGGTATCTACTCCGCATATCAGCTGACCTCTCCACTGCACTCTAACAGGATAACTCTTAGACCTCAACTTCCAGAATTATCGTGCTAGAATGGCCACCGACTCCTCCTCGTAATTCAAATCCTTGTCCAATTGGACTGAGCAAAAATCTATACACAGGACGGATCACCGTGATAATTCCGGAGCATAAAGACATGGAACACCGGGTGAACTGCTGATAACATAGGTGGCAATGCAAGCTTGTATGCCCCCTCACCGACTCTCATTAGGATCTCAACGGGTCTGATATACCTAGGCTCAAGTTGCTCTTCTTCCCGAACTTCATTACACCCTTCATGGGTGAAACTTTGAGAAAAACCCTATCATGGGTGAAACTTTGAGAAAAACCCTATCTCTAACCATGAATGCAACCTCCCGAACTCTCCGATCGGCATAACTCTTCTGCCTAGACTGAGCTGTAAGAAGTCGGTCCTGAATCATCTACGGCATCCGAAAACAAATCAGTACCCAATAACCGAGCCTCTCCCGACTCAAACCAACCAACTGGAGAACGACACCGCCTCCCATATGTTGCCTTATAAGGAGCCATCTGAATACTCGATTGGTAGATGTTGTTGTAGGAAAACTCCGCAGGTGGCAAGAACTAACCCTAAGAAACCCCGAATTCCATAACATAGGCGTGAAGCATATCCTCCAATATTGGAATGGTACGCTCGGATTGTCCGTCCGTCTAGGGGTGAAATGCTCTACTCAACTCGACCTGCATGCCTAAATCACACTGTACTGCCCTCTAGAAGTGTGATGTAAACTGCGTACCCCGATAAAAAATAATGGACAACGGCACACTGTGAAGACGAACAATCTCGCAGATACAGATATCAGCCAACCGCTCTGAAGAATAGGTAACAACCACTGGAATGAAATGTGCCAAATTGGTCAACTTGTAGACAATGACCCATACTGCATCAATTATCTTCGAAGTTCATGGGAGCCTAACAACGAAATCCATGATAATATTCTCCCACTTCCACTTGGAAATCTCAAGTCTCCGAAGCAAACCGCCAGACCTCTGCTGCTCATACTTTACCTGCTCGAAATTCAAACACTGAGTCACATGTGCAACTCTATCTTTTTTCATTCTTCTCCACCAATAATGATGCCTCAAATCGTGATACATCTTGGCCGCACCCTGATAAATGGAATACCGCGAACTCTGAGCCTCCTCAAGAATTAACTTATGAAGCCCATTCACATTGGGCACACAAATCCGACCCTATATATGCAACATCTCATCATCTCCTATAGAAACCATCTTGGAACCACCGAGTTGCATCGTGTCTTTAAGGACAAGCAAATGGGGGTCGTCATACTGACTCTGTATGATGCGCTCATATAAGGAAGACCGAGAGACCGTGCAAGCTAGAATCCAACAAGGATCCGAAACATCTAACCTTATGAACTGATTGGTCAAGGCCTGAACATCTGATTCTAGCGATCTCTCACCAACTGGAATATGCAAGGCTACCCATACTCACAACCTTTCTACTCAAGGCATCGGCCACCACATTGGCCTTCCTGAGATGATACAAAATGGTAATATCATAGTCTTTCAGCAGATCAAACCACCTCCACTACCTCATGTTGAGATCCTTTTGCTTGAACAAATACTGTAGACTCCGATGATTTGTGAATACCTCATACGACATGCGCAGAGGTAATGCTTCAAATCTTCAATGCATGAACAATGGCTACCAACTCTAAGTCGTGAAAAAGGTTATTCTTCTCATGAACCTTCAGCTGCTGCGACGCGTATGCAATCACCCTAGCATCCTGCATCAATACTGCTCCGAGCCCAATACGCGATACATCACAATACACCGTGTAGGATCCTGAACCTGTGGGAAACACCAACACTGGTGTTATAGTTAAAACAGTCTTGAGCTTTTGAAAGCTCAACTCACACTCATCGGACCACCTAAATGGGGAATCCTTCTAGGTTAATCTAGTCAATGGGGCTGCAATAGATGAAAACACATCCACGAACCGGCGATAATAACCTGCCAAACCTAGAAAGCTCCGAATCTCTATAGTTGAAGAAGGTCTAGGCTAGTTCAAAACTGGCCCAATCTTCTTAGGTTCCACTTTAATGCCATCTGCCTATACAACATGTCCCAAAAAGGCAACCGAATCCAACCAAAACTCACACTTCGAAAACTTGGCATATAACTAGCTATCTCTCAAAGTCTGAAGTACAACCTGAAGATGCTGCTCACGCTCCTCTCGACTCCGGGAGTAGCTGAAAATATCATCAATGAATACGATCACAAAAGAATCCAAATATGGCATAAGTACCTGATTCATAAAATCAATAAATGTTGTTAGGGAATTCGTCAACCCAAATGACATCAATAGGAACTCATAATGCCCATACCGATTTCGAAAAGTTATCTTTGGGACATTCGATGCTCTAATCTTCAACTGATGGTAGCCAGATCTCAAATCAATCTTCCAAAACACTTTGTCACCCTGAAGCTGATCAAATAAGTCATCAATCCTTGGCAACAAATACTTATTCTTGATAGTGGCTTTGTTCAATTGTCGATAGTCTATACACATCCTCATCGAACCATCCTTCTTCTTTACGAACAACAATGGTGCACCCCAGGGTGAGACACTAGGTCTAATGAATCCCTTATCAAGTAAATCTTGCAACTCCTCCCCTAAGCCAAGTCAATAAAGAAGTCAATATCTCTGTCGCGTGGAATCCCCGACATATTTGCAGGAAACACATCGAGAAACTCACGCAAAACTAGTATTGAATACATGGAAGGAACCTTCACACTAGAATCACAGATATAAGCCAAATATGCTAGACATTCCTTCTCGACCATACTCCGAGACTCCACATAAGAAATAACCCTGCTGGTAGAATGTCCAAAAGTCCCTCTCCACTCTAATCGAGGCAACCCCAGCATAGCTAAGGTGACATTCTTGGCGTGACAGTCCATTATAGCATGATAATGTGACAGTTAATCCATGCCCAAAATAACATCAAAGTCTACCATATAAAGAAGTAGGAGATCTACACTAGTCTTAAGACTCCCAACAGTAATCACACACGAGCAATAAACACAGTCTACAACAATACACTCTCCCACGGGTGTGGAGAACATACACGGGAGCACTCAAAGAATCACGAGGCACCACCATATATGAAGCAAAATAGGATGATGGAAAACTATAACAATACCTATGATGATGGTGTCAGATGACTCGGCCTCAGGTCTAGCTGGGAATGCATAAAAATGGGGTTAGGTCCCACCACCCTGACCTCTGCCTCTTAGACGGCCTCTAGCTGGCTAGCCTCCACCTCTAACGGCCTAACCTCCACCTCTAATGGCCTTACCTCCACCTATGGCAGCCTGACTCCGCCTCTAGCTGGCTGAGTATGCGGTGAAGTAACCAGTGCCAGAACCATGGCATGAGAACTCTACTGTGGCATGCCACCCTGTGACCTAGGGCAAAATCAAGAAAGGTGCCTCGGATTTCCACAAGTATAACAAGCCCTTGGCTGCTGTGACTACTGACCCCGATATTGGCCCTATCGACTTGGATAACCACTTTGATAACTTTGGATTAGAGGTGCACTAATAAGAGCTGATAGTGCAGTGTAGGCTAGCTGCTCAAGATGAGATACAAAAGGACCACGACTACTCAAAGCATTGTGGGGTGCTTGAAGCATTGACTGAAACGACCTAGGAGGATAGACTCTACCAAAAGTCTATGTGCCTCCAGATAAGGCACCACTAAAACCATCAAAATGAAGAGGCCTCTATGAGATATCGGCCCCTTCTCCTGTTCACAAACCATCTCGATCCATCTAGCAATCTCTACGGCCCTTTGAAAAGAAATATCATCTTCGGTCTCTTTGGCCATTTGTAGCTTGATAGTGAAAGTGAGTCCATCAATTAATCTCCTCACTCTCTTTCTCTCAGCAGGTAGTAAGATAATTGCATGGCGAGCTAGGTCCAAAAATCGGGTCTCATACTGGGTAACAGTCATGCTACCTTGCTGGAGGCGCTCAAACTGACTGCGATACTCCTCTATCAGAGTGAAAGGAATAAACTTCTCTAGAAATAGCTATGAAAACTAATCCCAGGTAAGTGAAGGTGAACCGGCTGTTCTGTTCAACACATAATCTCTCCACCATCCCTTGGTAAAACCATTCATCTGGAACACTGCAAAGTCGACCCCATTTGACTTAACAATACCCATGTCACACAACACCTCATGGCAACGATCCAATTAATCATGTGATTCCTCAGAAGGTACACCACTAACGTGAATAGGGAAGAGCTTTGTGAACTTGTCCAATCTCATCAATCCCTCAGTAGACATCACAAGCCTCTCTCTAGTATGTGCAGCAACAACCGACTAAACTATCCCAACTGGCTGGACCACTATAGTCTGATATATGGGAGCCATCCGCTCCGGAGTTTGAGTAGTGGGAGGTTTTGCTCCTCCCCTATCCTGAGAGACGGCTGGTTCCACCTATCCATAAATCCCACCAAGCGGACTAGAGTGTCCTGAAGTACTAGAGTGGTTATAAATCCCTTTGAGACCTGAGCTGGTCCAACTGGTGCGGTCTGAGCTGTGATATCCTCCTCACGATCAATCTGAGGATCCATTGTGGGTGCTGGTGCTCGAGCTCTAGGCTGAGCTCTGCCTCGTCCTCTGGCTCGACCTTGGCCTCGTCCTCGACCGCTAGTAGTGGCTGCAATAGGGGGCTCTGGATTCTGCCTGCCTGTAGATGTGGTGTGTGTTCTCACCATCCGCGAGAGAACAAGAATGGAATGATTCAAACATCAATGACAGAACACAAGCTAGTACTCTGATACCAACGTGTCATGACCCGGAATACGAACCTCGGGACGGTGATGGCTCTTAACATCCATCGGCTTGTTGGCAAGCCGATGTGAAACAAATAATTAGCCTATTTTAACAGTTAAAAACAAATATTAACAATGATGACGATAAAAGTCTGAAGTAGGGTAATATAACACCGAACAATGAAATCTAAACATATCCCAAAACCTGGAGTAACAAATACATGAGCATCTACAGTGCTATAAATAAGGTCTAAACAAAGTACAATTGTTTTGAAACTCAATAAAACAGTAAAGACAGAAGGGAAGGGTAGTTCAGGGTTGCGGACACCGTACAACTATACCTCAAGTCTCCAACTACGACTAAATCCGAGCAAAAAGCTATAGAGCGCCTCTAGGACCAATACCAGTATCTGCACAATAAGTGCAGAGTGTAGTATGAGTACAACCAACCCAATTTACTCCGTAAATGTCGACCCTCACCTCGACAAGGTAGAAATGAGGCTATGACAAGACACCTACGTAAATAAATCTATACAAGTGTATATAAAGCTACAATAATAATAGAGAATGATAGCGTACTAGCTGGGAGGGGCAAGTGAAAAAGGGAAGATATAATAAATACAAAAAGTATGAAATTTACGAAAGAAATAAGTAAATCACCAAAACAATAAATCAGTCAAATCAATGATATGAAAATAGCACGGCATCACCCTTCGTGCTTTTACTCTCGTTCTCACCATTTAATAATATGAATATAATGGCACAACATCACCCTTCGTGCTTTTACTCTCGTTTTCACCGTGTAATAATAATATGAATGAAATGACACGGCATCACCCTTTGTGCTTTTACTCTCTTCCTCGCCATGTAATAATGATAATGCGGATGAAATGGCACGACATCACCATTCGTTCTTTTACTCTCTTCCTCGCCAAGTAATAATAATAATAGGAATTCGAATAATAAATAAAACGGAGTATAATTTAACTTCAAATATGGTGCCATGATATCAAACTTCAACTCCCAAATATATTCAACGACTTTGAAATAAGCAATAAATACGAAACAAATAATTTAACCTAGGAATGGATATCATAATTAACGGAACAATATAAAAAGAAACAATTTCCACCGCAAATTTTAAGCCAATGACAACGCATAGGTACTCGTCACCTCACATATACTTTGTCCCCACACATAAAACACATAGAAAATAGACCAACAAGTCCTAATCCCTCAAGTCAAGGTTAACCACGACACTTACCTCACTCCGCAACCAAATCAATGCTCAACCGCGAATTTTCCTCTAGAAATAGCCTCCCAACCAAACGAATCTAACCAAATGTAGTTCAAATAATTTAAAATAATCTTTAGAAACTACCCACAAGTGAAAAAGATTCAATCTGTAATGTTTATGAAAAAAGTCAACAAAAGTCAAATGCGATCTCACTTGGTCAATACTCGAGATTCGGACCAAAATCCAATTAACTGTTCACCCCCGAGCCCGGTTATGTGATTAGTTTCGAAGTCCGACCTCAATTTGAGGTCTAAATCTATATTTCTCAAAATCCTCGTTCTACCTAAATCCCTAATTTTTACCATGAAAAAGCATAGATTAAAGGTTAAAATCAATGTCTATTTATAGAAATGTAAGGAAACAAGTTAAAATCTACCAACCTATAAAGTTGGGATGAAAAATCTCTTCAAAATCACCTCTAGGTCGAGCTCAAACTATAAAAACCTGAAAAATGACTTAGTTCTCGATTTTGGGACATTTTAATCACTAGGCGTCAGGCCTTCTTCGCGTTCGCGAAAGCCCTGACGCGATCACGAAGGAGAAACGACCAAAGGTCTACGCATTCGCGATCTACTCTTGGCGCTCGCAAAGGCTTAATCCCACCTACCTTCGCGTTTCCGATCCAACGACCGCGTTCGGGAAGAGTAACTGTCAAGCTCCCTTCCATGCCCTATAACCCTATGCGTTCGCAAAAAGCTGGCCGCGTTCGTGAAGGGTACACCCTCCAATGCTTTGCGTTCGTGACCAAGCCATCCCATCGGGATGAAGGAATTCTGCCCTTGTCTCAGTTTCCCCTTCGCGATCTCGAAGCACAATATCTCAAACACCAGCAAAACCATCAAATTTCTTAATTCCAAAATTTATTCGTAGCCTATCCGAAATTCACCCGAGTCCCTCGAGCCTCATACCAAACAAGCACACAAGCGTAACAACATCATAAAAACTCATTTGTGCAATCAAAACACAAAAATAACACCTAGAACTACGAATCAGACATCAAAATGCATGAAATTTTCAAAGAAACTCAAGAACTTTCAAATTCACAACCGAGCATCTGAATGCTATCAAATCGACTCCATTTTGCACTAAGTTTTGCAACAAGTCTTAAATAGTAAAATGAACCTATACCAAGTTCTGGAACCGTAATTCGAACCCGGTAGCGGTAAAGTCAACCTACGGTCAAACTATGAAAATCTTTAAACATTCAAATTACTAGTTTCGAACAAATTGCGTCAAAACAAGCCAGAGACTTCCAAATTCAATTCAGACATACGCCCAAGTCAAAAGTCACTATACGACACACCAGGATCATCAAATAGCGAACCGGGTCCGTTTACACAAAATATTGACCCTAGTCAACTCAAATTATTTTTAAGGCTAAAGTTCACATTTTCTTCAATTTTCACGTAAAAACTTTCTGTAATAAGACACAGACTGCGCACACAAATTGAAAAAATACTAAGCGGAGCTAATCGGGGTCTCAAAACACGGAAATAAAGGCTAAAACAAAAAATGACCTATCGAGTCATCACACCGCAACACACAGAGTCTCCATCATATATATTTATTTTATCCTATCTATTTTTATATTCTAGACATAGGTTGTAGCAGTATTGTATTTCTTAGTAGATGTTCATGCACTTGTGATACCGTATTTTGGGGGTTTCTAATGGATGTTCACAGTTGTACTTATTATTACTACCATTACATTTTATGTATTTTTCGTACTCGGTATTTTGGTAAAGATATACATATGTTTCCATTTGTTTTGGATTTAATTCTATGTTTTTAATTCAACTTCAGATTTTATGAAGTAAAAAGGATAACTAATTGGAGGTACACCCGCTTGCCTAACAATATTGTTGGGCGCCATCACGACCTAGTATGGGATTTGGGTCATGACACTCAAATATTGACTCGTTGCCACTAAACACTCTTAGTTGGAACACTCACCCCAATAAGAGAAGATTAATAAATCCACTTATCCATCATGAGATCATGTGACCTCACCATAAAACAAGAGAAGAAATAATCGACACACTCGATTCAAGAGATAAAATGTAATTAAAGTACTCCACACACAAGAACAAGAATTCACTCACTCTCAGAAGAAACTTATGTGCTTCTCAAGGTCGTACTATAGGCTTTCCCGTAGTGTAGGACTTGGAAAATCTAAGCTTGCTAAATCTAGGAACTTTATGAGTTGTAATGTAGGTTAAGGGTCGAGTATGATATATTTGAGTAAGAGTGGTTAACCCTCCTAAGAACTTTAATACAATACAATCAATTCGGGCGCAAACTTATCAAAACCCAATCATAACACGTTCCATCTCATTCCCATATCACAAGTGGGTCCCCTTTCTTTAAGCACTTCAATTTTGGCATATTTGTGAGATGTGTTTTTATTTTTGCTTACTCTTTTTTTTTTTTATATATATTAATTTTTCTATTTTTTGCTTTTGCTTTGTATATCTTTTTCTAACACTCTCCATATGCTCGCAATTTCAGCTAGTGGTTCTTTTTGCACAAGTACGCCTTTCTTACTTTTCTTGGTTCCACTCAAAAGCCATCGAAGCTTCCTCCTTACTTTTTCTAGTGCTCATTTTCAATTAAGTACGTTAAGAGGTAAAATAATCAAAACAATGTCAATTAAGAATAAAAAGGGATATAGGCTTGTAATGTGAGCGCCAAAGAAAAAGTCTATAGGCTCAAAAGGGCTAACTATGAAACTTTTAATCATTGTATACAAATCAAGGCTCAATGGATTAATCAAAGAGAAGCCTAAATCATCTCCTAGACTCAACAAGGCTTACTTTTTTCGCTTCGTCACACACACGGGGCAAGTTCTAGACTAACTTAGGATAGCACATAATACAACTTCAAATCTCTCACTGTGATAACCCAAAAGGTCATCCCGTGTATTTTGGCTAATTCCGTGTTCCAAAGTCATGAAAACCTCCTTCTATCTCACCT
The DNA here is from genome assembly GCA_005239495.1 of Nicotiana undulata. NCBI lineage: Eukaryota > Viridiplantae > Streptophyta > Magnoliopsida > Solanales > Solanaceae > Nicotiana > Nicotiana undulata. The sequence goes on from MDKH01168509.1 coordinate 28,021, forward strand.
CGATATACGTGCGCATCCCGGGCGTGTAGCCGGGAAGCCGTTATGTGAAAAACTGATAAAAATGAAAATTTTGTGTTGAAATTTGAATAAAGTTGACTTTGGTCAAAATTTTTGGTAAACGGACCCGGACCTGTAATTTGATGGTCCACGAAGGGTCCGTAGGAAAATATGGAACTTGGGCGCATGCCCGAAATCGAATTCCGAGGTCCCAAGTCCGAGAAAAGAATTTTTAAAAGAAATTATTTTTTGAAAAATATAAGAGATTTTGAAAATGAAATTACGTGTGAAACCTGTGGTATCGGGCTCGTATCTTGGTTTCGGAGCCCGGTACAAGTTTGATATAATATTTGTTTCATATATATAAATTTTTGTAAGAAACGGACTTCATTTGAAGTATTCAGACCTTAAATGCAAAAATTGATGTTTAAAGAAGTTTTGAGAAATTTCATTGATTTTGGGGTTTAATTCGATGTTTATAATGTTATTTTGGCGATTTGATCGCACGAATAAGTCAGTAGGATATTTTGAGGTTGTGTGTATATTTGGTTTTGAGCCCCAAGGGCTCGGGTGTGTTTCGGGTAGGCGTCGGGGTGTTAAACTTAGTAAAAATCTGGTGTCAAATGCTGGTTTCTGGTGTCCAGTTCTTTGACCTTCGCGATCGCGGTGCAATTTACGCGATCGCGATGTGCAAATGGGCAAGGGCAGAATTTTACCCTACGCGAACGCAGAGCCTTGGTCGCGATCGCGGAGCCTGGGGGGCAGTGCTCTATTCGAACGCGAAGGGACTCATGCGAACGCATAGTGCAAATGTGGGGCTGGGGGATGGGTAGCTAGTACTCTACGCGAACGCGGTTGCGGTCGCTTGGTCGCGATCGCGATGGTCCAGGTCCAGTACTCTACGCGATCGCAGTACGCCTGTCGCGATCGCGTAGGCTATTTTGCCCAGTGATTTTCATAAGTTCAAAAACAAAATACCTTACGGGAATTACCCCATTTTTCATAATTTCTTCTTCTCTTCACCTCCTTGGGAGAATTTTGAAGAACGTCTTCACCATAGCTTCATAAGTATGTAATCCTAAACTCGTTTTCTTCCATTTCTATCAACACCCATTAGATTTCTAGGCCTAAACCATGAAATTTAAAGTAGAAAATTAGGAATTTGGGTAGAGTTAGGACTTTTTGAATTATTGGGAGTTTGACCTCGTTTTGGGGTCGGATTTCAAAACAAATTATATATTCGGGCTCGCGGGTGAATGCGTGATCGGGTTTTGGTCCGAACCTCGTGTTTTGACCAAGTGGGCCCGGGGTCGATTTTTGGATTTTTGGGAAGAATGCTAGAAAACCTATAATTAAGCATTTTAAGTGAGTTGTTTAGCATTTATTAATGTTATTGAGTCGAATATGTCAAGATACGGTTGATTTGGAGTCGGATTCAAAAGGAAAATCGGTGCTTGAGGCTTGATTTTGATCGTGGAGGTCGAGGTAAGTGTTTGGCCTAACCTTAACTTAAAGGAATATGTGTTGAGTCTTAATTGGTACGTGTTTATTCTATGTTCAACGTATAGGTGAGGTGACGAGTACCTATATGTTGTTGTCAAGCATGCCCGTGAGTCGGTTTTTATGATATGTGTAATTTTCATCGATATTCAATGTATTATGAAGTAAATTTCACCTTGGAGGTTATTCAATTGATGGAAATTCTTGGTTGTGAATACTGTTGATTATTTGTTCGATTGGGGATTAATTTATTAAGTTATACACTTGAGCGAGATTGGTTATAGTTGTGTCCCTTGCCGGGACGATATTATTTCTGTTGTTGTTCCTTTGCCGGGTTGTTGTGATTTATGATTCATGTGTTGATTTTCCTTGCCAAACTGTTGTTCTTGATATCGTTTGGGTGAGGAAGAGTGTAAAGCACGAAGGGTGATGCCGTGTATTTATTTATTGCATTGTGAGGATGAGAGTGTAAAAGAACGAAGGGTGATGCCGTGACACGATATGCTATTTAAAGCACGAAGGTTAATGCCGTGCCGTTTCTATTTATTTATTGTGAGAATGAGAGTAAAAGCACGAAGGGTGATGCCGTGCATTTATTTATTGCATTGTGAGGATGAGAGTAAAATCACAAAGGGTGATATCGTGCACTTGTTTTGGTGAGGATGAGAGTAAAGCACGGAGGGTGATGTCGTGCACTTGTTTGTTTTGTGTTGTTATGTCTTGTTATTATTATGATATTTAGACTGTTGCCTTGTCCTGTTATTCAGTAATTGCTTTCCTTTTTTCCTCAACATGTTTTCCCTGTTTTTGTGTATTTAACTGTTTACTTCTTGTCGTTACTTCTTTATATATTATTAAACTGCACAAGTATTATTATTGGTCGTGTCCTAGCCTCGTCACTACTTCGCCGAGGTTAGGCTCGACACTTACTCAGTACATGGGGTCGGTTGTACTGATGCTACACCTGCACTTCTTTATGTTGTGCAGATCCCGGTACAGGACCCAGTGGATACTGATCTATGTGGCTCCCTTCGGTCCATCAAGCGACACTGAGGTAGCCCTGCAAGCGTTCGCAGTCCTTGGCGTCACCTTCTACTCTATTTCTTTCCTGTCTTTACCCATTTCTGAGATAATGGTACTTTATTTGTTCAGACCTATACTTGTAGTATTCATAGACATTCCGTGAAATTGTGACACCGAATTCTGGGAATTTTATTATGGAAATTGTAATAGAATTTAATTAAGTTTTTAGCTTTCATTTGTTCCACTTTTTTATTATAGCGATCTTGTATATCACCTATAAATTTTTAAAAATAAGGAAACAAGTCAGAATAACCAGTAATGTTGGCTTGTCTAGCGGGTTCAACGTTAGACGCCATCACGGTCCGGACGGTGGGATTTCGGGTCATGACAAGTTGGTATCAGAGCACTAGGCTGTTTAGGTCTCACAATTCACGGACAAACTTGGTAGAGTCTGAGGGATCAGTATAGAGACGTCTGTACTTATCCCCCATAGGCTGCAAGGTTAGGAATAACTTCACATCTATTCATCTATGTCGTGCGATTTGAGTTCTAAATGCTAACTGCGTTTCTATTCTATTCTCTCACAGATGGAGAGAACACGTGCTTCCTCATCTACCGATCAGCATCCCGATCCTCCCATTGCAGCTCCTACTAGAGGGTGAGGCCGTAATAGAGAGCGAGGCTGTAATAGAGGGCGAGGCCGTAATAGAGGGCGAGGCAGGGCCAAGGCTCAGCCCATAGAAGCATCCCCAGGTGGAGGTTGCTGAGGAGATTCCTACTCAGACAGTCCCAGTTGGACCTGCTCAGGTCCCAGAGGGGTTCATTGCCACCCGGGTACTTCAAGATGCTCTGGTCCGCTTAGTGGGCCTTATGGAGAGCGTGGCTCAGGCTGGTCTACTTCCTACAGCACCAGTCGTATCTCAAGCTGGGGGGGGGCCCAGACTCCTGCCACCCGCACACCAGAGACATTAGCTACTCAGTTGCAGACTCCAGCATCTCAGACAGCTGGAGTAGCACAACCAGGTATTGTGGCATAGGTAGTTGAGGGAGCAGCTATGTCTGCCGATGCTTTATGGATATTGGATCATTTAACCAAGTTGTTTCCTACTACTTTCACTGGTGCACCATCAGAGGACCCCCAGGATTTCTTAGACAGTTTCTATGAGGTTCTTCGGAACATGGGGATCGTGGAGACCAATGGGGTCGATTTTGCTACCTTCCGCCCTTCAGGTCCTGCCAAGACTTGGTGGAGGGATTATTGCTTGACCAGGCCAACTGGATCTTCGCCTTTGTCTTGGGCTCAGTTCTCTGAGATGTTCTGTGAGAAGTTTCTACCAGTTACCTAGAGAGAGGATCTAAGGAGGCAGTTTGAGCGCCTCCAGCAGAGCTCTATGACAGTTACCTAGTATGAGACCCGGTTTATCACTTTGGCCAGACATGTTATTATGGTACTCCCCACTGACCGAGAGAGAGTGAGGAGGTTTATTGAGGGGCTAGCTCAGCCGATTAGACTTTAGATGGCCAAAGAGACAGGTACTAATATTTCATTTCAAGAGGCAGCCAATGTGGCTAGGCGGATTGAGATGGTCTTATCACAGGGCAGTGGTCAGGGGTCTGATAAGAGGCCTCGTCATTTTGGCCGACTCAGTGGTGCCTCATCTGGAGGCAAGGATTCTTTTGGCAGAGGTCATCCTCCTAGGCCATTTCAGTCAGCACTTCAAGTATCCCACAGTGCTCCACTAGCTCCTATCAGTGCACTGCCGCTCCAGAGTTTTCAGAGTGGTTATTCTGGTTGACAGGGGCAGTTTCAGGGCCAACAGTCTCAGCAGTCGAGATCTTGTTATACATGTGGTGGTCCAGGGAACATTGCTAGGTATTTCCCCCGCGTTTCTGGTGGTTCTCAGCATCAGGGTTCCTGTGCTATGATTCCCGCACCAGGTGCACCCCCACCCCCTCAACCAGCTAGGGGTGGAGGTCGAGGTGCCACAGGTGGAGGCCAAACAGTTAGAGGTGGAGGATAGGCTATAAGAGGTAGAGGTCAGCATGTAGTAGGTCGACCCAGGGATGTTCAGATTGTTGGGCTCAACCCCGATGCTATGCTATTCCCGCCATACCTGAAACTGAGGCCTCTGATGCAGTCATTATAGGTATGGTTTCAGTTTTCAGCAGAGATGCTTCGGTTTTGTTTGATCCGGGGTCTACATTTTCCTACGTGTCCTCATATTTTGCTCCTAATTTGATTATGCCATGTGGTTCCCTAGGTACCCCTGTATATGTATCTACACCGATGGGTGATTCTATTGTGGTAGATCGAGTCTACCAGTCATGCATAGTGGTTATTGGGGGTCTTGAGACCCGTGTTGATTTCTTACTTCTTGATATGGTTGATTTCAATGTCATTTTGGGGATGGATTGGTTATCTCCCTATCATGCTATTCTGGACTGTCATGCCAAGACTGTGACCTTGGCCCTACCGGAGCACCCCGATTGGAGTGGAGGGGGACTCCTGGTTATTCTTCCGGCAGTGTTATCTCGTATATGAAGGCTCGACGTATGGTCGAGAAGGGTTGTTTGTCCTATTTGGCTTATGTTAGTGATTCTAGTGCTGAGGTTCCTCCTATGGGGTCTGTGCCCAGAGTCCGTGAGTTTCCATAGGTATTCCCTGCTGACCTGCCAGGTATGCCACCCGACAGGGATTTCGACTTTTGCATTGATTTGGCCCCGGGCACTCATCTCATTTCTACCCCACCATATCGTATGGTCCCTCCAGAGTTAAAGGAGTTGAAGGATCAGTTACATGATTTGCTAGATAAAGGCTTTATTAGGCCTAGTGTTTCTCCTTGGGGTGCGCCAGTGTTGTTTGTTAAGAAGAAAGATGGCACAATGAGGATGTGTATTGATTACCAGCAATTGAACAAGGTTACTATCAAGAATAAGTATCCCTTGCCGAGGATTGATGATTTGTTCGACCAGCTTCAGGGTGCCACAATAATTTCAAAGATTGACTTGAGATCTGGCTACCATCAGTTGAGGATTAGGGCGTCTGACGTCCCTAAGACAACTTTTTGAACTCGGTATCGTCATTATAAGTTCTTGGTGATGTCATTTGGGTTGACAAATGCCCCAGCTGCCTTTATGGAGTTGATGAACCGAGTGTTCAGGACTTATTTTGATTTGTTCGTGATTTTCTTCATTGACGATATTTTGGTTTACTCCCGCAGTCGGGAGGAGCACGAGTAACACCTTCGAGTCGTCCTCCAGATGCTGAGGGACAGTCAGCTATATGCCAAATTTTTGAAGTTTGAATTCTGGTTGAGTTCGGTTGCATTTCTGGGCCATGTTATGTCGGCCTAGGGTATTCAAGTAGATCCCAAGAAGATTTAAGCAGTCATAGATTGGCCTAGACCCACCACAGCTACAGAGATTTGGAGTTTCTTGGGCTTAGCATGCTATTATCGTCGGTTTGTGGAGGTATTTTCATCTATTGCAGCCCCGATGACCAGGTTGACTAAGAAGGGTGCCTAGTTCAGGTGGTCAGATGAGTGTGAGGCGAGCTTTTAGAAGCTCAAGACAACCTTGACCACGGCACCAGTGTTAGTTTTGCCCACAGGTTCCGGGCCATATACCATATATTGTGATGCTTCACGGGTTAGTCTTGGTGCAGTGTTGATGCAGGATGGCAAGGTTATAGCTTATGCTTCACGTCAATTGAAGGTTCATGAGAAAAACTATTTGGTTCATGATTTAGAGTTAGCAGCCATTGTCTAAGCGCTGAAGATTTGGAGGCATTATCTGTATGGTGTGTCATGTGAGGTGTTCATAGATCATAAGAGTTTGCAATACTTGTTCAAGCAGAAAGAGTTGAATATGAGGCAGAGAAGATGGTTAGAGCTGTTGAAAAACTATGACATTACCATCTTATATCATCCGGGAAAGGCCAATGTGGTGGCCGATGCTTTGAGCCGGAAGTCAGTCAGCATGGGTAGTCTTGCTTATATTCCGGTCGGGGAGAGACCGCTTGCTTTAGATGTTCAGGCTTTAGCCAATCGGTTCATGATATTGGATGTTTCTAAGACTAGAAATGTCTTTGCTTATACTGTGGCCCGTTCTTCATTGTTTGATCGTATTCGGTACCGGCAGTACGATGATCGTCATTTATGTGTCCTTAGGAATACGTTTCGGCATGGAGGTTCCAAGCAGGTTACAGTTGATGATGACAGAGTCTTGAGGATGCATGGTCGTATCTGTGTGCCTGATGTCGATGGCCTTCGTGAGTTGAAATTGCAGGAGGCCCATAGTTCCCGGTATTCCATTCATCCGGGCGCCGCAAAGATATACCAAGATTTGCGACAGCATTATTGGTGGCGAAGGATGAAGAAAGATATTGTGGCTTATGTAGCTTGGTGATTAAACTGTCATCAGGTTAAGTTCGAGCACCGGAGACCCGGTGGTTTGATGCAGCGGATTGAGATTCCCGAGTGGAAGTGGGAGCGTATTACCATGGATTTTGTAGTTGGGCTCCCACGGACTCAGAGGATGTTTGATGCGGTGTGGTTCATTGTGGATAGGCTAACCAAGTCAGCACACTTCATTCTTGTATCAGTTTCATATTCTTCGGAGAAGTTGGCAAAGATCTACATTAGGGAGATTGTTCACTTGCATGGTGTGCCCATGTCCATTATTTCTGACCGAGGTACTCAGTTTACCTCCCATTTCTGGAGAGTATTTCAGCGTGAGTTGGGCACACGGGTTGAGTTGAGCACAGCGTTTCTTCCTCAGACGGACAGATAGTCCAAGCGTACCATTCAGATCTTGGAGGATATGTTGCGGGCATGTGTCATTGACTTTGGAGGTTCATGGGACCAGTTCTTGCCTTTAGCTGAGTTTGCCTACAACAACAGCTACCAGTCGAGCATTCAGATGGCTCCTTGTGAGGCGTTGTATGGTAGGCGGCGTCGGTCGCCAGTTGGGTGGTTTGAGCCGGGAGAGGCTAGGTTGTTGGGTTCAGAGTTAGTCCAGGATGCCTTGTACAAGGTGAAGATCATTCAGGATAGACTTCGTACAGCTCAGTCCATGCAAAAGAGTTATGCAGACCGCAGAGTTCGTGATTTGGCATTTATGATAGGAGATCGGGTATTGCTTCGGGTATCTCCGATGAAGGGCGTGATGAGGTTCAGAAAGAAGGGCAAGTTGAGCCCTAGGTACATTGGTCCCTTTGAGATTCTTGATAAGGTAGGAGAGGTGGCCTGCAGACTTGCTTTGCCACCGAGTTTATCATCCGTGCATCCGGTGTTTCCTGTATCTATGCTCCGGAAGTATCTTGCCGATCCCTCTTATGTGATTGATTTCAGCAGTGTCCAGTTGGATAAGGATTTGACTTATGAGGAGGAGCCGGTAGCCATATTAGCCCGGCAGGTTACTCAGTTGAGATCTAAGAGCTATCCTTTGGTCCGTGTTCAATGGAGAGGTCAACCTATTGAGGCAGCTACCTGTGAGTCCGAGTTCGATATGCGGAGCTGATATCCCCATATTTTTCCCGATTCAGGTACCTTTCTATGTTCGTTCGAGGATGAACGTTTGTTTTAGAGGTGGAGATTGTGATGACCCAAAATGTCATCCCGTGTATCTTTGGCTAATTCTGTGTTTCGAGGTCATGAAAACCTCCTTCTATCTTACCTCGAAGTGCGTGCGCAGCCCAGACGTGTAGTCGAGAAGCCGTTATGTGAAAAACTGATAAAAATGATAATTTTGTGTTAAAATTTGAATAAAGTTGACTTTGGTCAATATTTTTGGTAAACGGACCCGGACCCGTAATTTGACGGTCCCGGAGGGTCCGTCAGAAAATATGGGACTTGCGCGCATGCCCGGAATCGAATTCCGAGGTCCCAAGTCCGAGAAATGAATTTTAAAAAGAAATTGTTTTCTGAAAAATATAAGAGATTTTAAAAATGAAATTACATGTGAAACCTATGGTATCGGGCCCGTATCTTGGTTTCGGAACCCGGTATAGGTTCGATATATTATTTGTGTCATATCTGTAAAGTTTGGTAAGAAACACACTTCATTTGACGTGATTCGGTCCTTAAATGCAAATATTGATGTTTAAAAAAGTTTTGAGAAATTTCATTGATTTTGGGGTTTAATTCGATGTTTATGATGTTATTTTGGCGATTTGATCGCACAAATAAGTCCGTAGGATGTTTTTGAGGTTGTGTGCATATTTGGTTTTGAGCCCCAAGGGCTCGGGTGAGTTTCGGGTAGGCGTCGGGGTGTTAAACTTAGTAAACTCTGGTGTCAAATGCTGGTTTCTGGTGTCCAGTTCTTTGACCTTCGTGATCGCGGTGCAATTCACGCGATCGCGATGTGCAAATGGGCTGGGGAAAAATTTTACCCTACGCGAACGCAGAGCCTTGGTCGCGATCGCGGAGCCTGGGGGGTAGTGCTCTACGCGAACGCGAAGGGACTCACGCGAACGCGTAGTGTAAATGTGGGGCTGGGGACTGGGTAGCTAGTACTCTACCCGAACGTGGTCGCTTGGTCGCGATCGCGATGGTCCAGGTCCAGTACTCTACGCGATCGCAGTAGGCCTGCCGCGATCGCGTAGGCTATTTTGCCCAATGATTTTCTTAAGTTCAAAAACAAATTACCTTACGGGAATTACCCCATTTTTCATAATTTCTTCTTCTCTTCACCTCCTTGGGTGAATTTTGAAGAACTTCTTCACCATAGCTTCATAAGTATGTAATCCTAAACTCGTTTTCTTCCATTTCTATCAACACCCATTAGATTTCTAGGCCTAAAACATGAAATTAAGGGTAGAAAATTAGGGATTTGGGTAGAGTTAGGACTTTTTGAATTATTGGGAATTTGACCTCGTTTTGGGGTCGAATTCCAAAACAAATAATATATTCGGGCTCGTGGGTGAATGGGTGATCGGGTTTTGGTTCGAACCTCGTGTTTTGACCAAGCGGGCTCGGGGTCGATTTTTTGATTTTTGGGAAGAATGCTAGAAAACCTATAATTAAGCATTGGAAGTGAGTTGTTTAGCATTTATTAATGTTATTGAGTCGATTATGTCTAGATACGGTTGATTTGGAGTCGGGTTCAAAAGGAAAAGCGGTGCTTGAGGCTTGATTTTGATCGTGGAGGTCGAGGTAAGTGTTTGGCCTAACCTTAGCTTGAGGGAATAGGTGTTGAGTCTTAATTGCTACGTGTTTATTCTATGTTCAACGTATAGGTGAGATGACGAGTACCTATATATTGTTGTCAAGCATGCCCGTGAGTCAGTTTTTATGATATGTGTGATTTTCATCGATATTCACTGTGTTATGAAGTAAATTTCACCTTGGAGGTTATTCAACTGATGGAAATTCTTGGTTGTGAATACTGTTGATTATTTGTTCAATTGGGGATTATTTTGTTAAGTTATACACTTGAGCGAGATTGGTTATAGTTGTGTCCCTTGCCGGGACGGTATTATTTCTGTTGTTGTTCCCTTGCCGGGTTGTTGTGATTTATGATTCATGTGTTGATTTTCCTTACCAAACTATTATTCTTGATATCGTTTGGGTGAGGAAGCGTGTAAAGCACGAAGGGTGATGCCGTGTATTTATTTATTTCATTGTGAGGATGAGAGTGTAAAAGCACGAAGGGTGATGCCGTACTACGATATGATATTTAAAGCACGAAGGTTAATGTCGTGCCATTTCTATTTATTTATTGTGAGGATGAGAGTAAAAGCACGAATGGTGATGCCGTGTAATTATTTATTGCATTGTGAGGATGAGAGTAAAAGCACGAAAGGTGATGCCGTGCACTTGTTTTGGTGAGGATGAGAGTAAAGCACGAAGGGTGATGTCGTGCACATGTTTGTTCTGTGTTGTTATTTCCTGTTATTATTATGATATATAGACTGTTTCCTTGTCCTGTTATTCAGTAATTGCTTTCCCTTTTTCCTCAGCATGTTTTCCCTATTTTTGTGTATTTAACTGTTTACTTCTTGTCGTTACTTCTTTATATATTATTAAACTGCTCAAGTATTATTATTGGTCATGTCCTAGCCTCGTCACTACTTCGCCGAGGTTAGGCTCGGCACTTACTCAGTACATGGGGTCGCTTGTAGTGATGCTACACCTGCACTTCTTTATGTTGTGCAGGTCCCGATACAGGACCCAATGGATACTGATCTAGGTGGCTCCCTTCGGTCCATCAGGCGACACTGAGGTAGCCCTGCAGGCGTCCAGGCCTTGGCGTCACCTTCTACTCTATTTCTTTCCTTTATTTACACATTTCTGAGATAGTGGTATTTTATTTGTTCAAACCTACACTTGTAGTATTCATAGACAGTCCGTGAAATTGTGACACCGAATTCTGGGAATTTTATTGTGGAAATTGTAATAGTATTTAATTAAGTTGTTATCTTTCATTTGTTCCGCATTTTTATTTATACTGATCTTGTATATCACCTATAAATTGTTAAAAATAAGGAAACAATTCAGAATAACCGGTAACGTTGGCTTGTCTAGCGGGTTCAACGTTAGACGCCATCACGGTCCCGATGGTGGGATTTCGGGTCGTGACACTCACGCACATTGCACATGAATCGTTTAAGACAGTTTCATTCCAACTCTCAAATCAAAGCAACTATCACATAACCAAGAAGTATTAAGTAATAAGCACTAGATGAACAAACAAGTCAAGAAGCTTAGAAAAAGGCGGTATAGAACAAGCTATTCAGTTTTCCAAGGCATCATACATTTTAAAACATGTCGGGAAGGTGATTCACACCCGTCAACCTAAATATGCTAGCATCAACACATCAAAAGGCATCTAAGAGCAGTTTTTTCTTCCTTCTTACTCCTACTCTAACCCTAAAAAGATAAAAGAAATACCTGATTCAAGTTACATCCCCTGAAAAAGAACGGATCCACAAAGAAAACCAAGGGAAATTATTATCTAACTATAACTTACTAGAAACAAAAAATAAATCTTTTTTTTGTTGCATTTTATTGGACCTTAATCCCTCAAGAAAGTTGTCCACACTCCATCGTCGAGGGAAATCCAAATTTTTTGATTTTTTCCGTTATTGATATATATATATATATACATAATTTTTTTTTTACAATCAAAAACCACTACACTAAGACAGAGTGCTAATATTAAGCCAGGATAGCACAATAAAAAATCACCAGACAATCTCTTCACCCCACGCTTAAAATTACGTAATGTTCTCTATTTACATTATAAATAACAAGAGGCTAAAAGATACTCCCTGGTAGGCCAAATGCCGAAGCATTAGCCGCTCATGGGATACTCAGACTTCTCCCAAGTATGATCCTTTGTGCGGGCACCTCAGACTTAATTTCAACCACCTGCTCGATTTTTCACACGTCTATTGGCTTTGATTCCATTCTTCTACTCCTACAAAATACAAAAACAACACTACAAATAAAAACTAAATAAACAAAATAAAAAGAAACAACAGAATTAGTTTCCTCCCAACAAGCGCCCTATTTATAGTCGTGGAACGATTTATACTAACTTCACCACTTTTCCTCCACCTTGAAGATATAAATTGTATCTCTAAATTTGATTCAAGCTTTCGGTTATGGTCCTGGGGTGGTGGTACGAATACAAAAGAACCAAGTAAATAATATCGCATCTTGCACTTCTTGGCCTTTAAGTGAGGAATGTCATTTTGTCTTTTTGGCATAGAAGATCATGGAATGTATGCATTTTTTCTCATCCCTAGACTCCTCCATAAACCCGGGTGGATCAATTCTTGTGTCACCAACCAAATACAATGTTGAAATGTGTTTAGAATGAGTTCATATGATGACCCGATAAGTTATTTTGAGATTTAGCCTCTATTTCAATATTTTGAGAACTCGATTAGCTTCGTTTAGCATTTCTCGATTTGCTTCCGCAGTCTGTGTGTCATTCTAGAAAGTCTTATGTGAAAAATTAAAGAAAATATGAATTTTGCCTTAAAAATGGTTCAAGTTGACTATGGCCAATACATTGTATAAACGGGTATGGATCGGTATTTTGGCGATCCCGATGGGTCCGTATCATGATTTGAAACTTGGGAATATGCCCGTAATTAAATTCGGAAGTCCTTAAATTGTTTTGACCCATTTTGTCGAAAACTAGAATTTTTAAAAGTTAGAAATTACTAAGTTTGACCGTTAGTTGACTTCTTAGCTAACAAGTTCATATTTTTTTATGTTAAAACTTGAAATAGTATTATAATTCTATTTGAAACTTGTCTGCAAAATTTGGTTCAATTCGGGATTGATTTGACTTGATTCATACGCCTAAATGTGATTCTAGTGTTCTTGAGTTTCGCTTTGAAAGTTCATTCATTTTTTGGAATTGATTCGTAGATTTAGATCTTATTATGGTGATTTGATTGTGCGAGCAAGTTTATATGATATAATTACACTTGTGTGAATGTTTTGTTTGGGGCTCGAGGGGCTCAGGTGAGTTTCAGACGTGTTTCAGCTGAGTTTGGCTAATGCTAGGACTGCTGATGCAATACTATTTCTGGTGCTCTATTGCAGATCTCGCAATTGTGAGGTCTGGTTTGCAATTACGAGCCTCACTTTTGCGAATTTGCATTTGGGAGCATGGGTCGGGATGGGTAAAACTCGCATTTGCAAAAATTTGTCCGCATTTGCGAACCGTGGACCTTCGCATTTGCGAAGGCTCTGGTCGCAGTTGCGGTCACTGACCACTGGAGTACTACTTTGCTTTTGCAAAGTTTTTGGTCGCATTTGCGATGCTTCTGGGCTAGCATTTGTGACCTAAATGTCCCATTTGCGACTTTTTCTCTTCTGTGACAAGGTTCGCATTTGTGACCATTGTCTCACATTTCCGATGTTCGCAATTTCTAACAAGACATCCCAATTACGACATCCGCAGCTGGGTAACAGAGCGAAAAAATGGGACTTAGCTCATTTCTCAAAATTTCTCAACCCTAAATACCCTAGAGGGCGATTTTCCAAGAGATTTTTCCTCCTAAATTCATTAGTAAGTGACTTTAATCTATTTGTTTTCAATTACCTATTACATTTCATGAGATTTCAACATCTTAGAATTTTCTTGGTAGAAATTAGGGATTTGGGTAGAATTGGGGGGGTTTTGTAAAATTGGTATTAGACCTCGAGCTGGGGTCTGATTTCGAAATAAATCACATAACTGGCCTCAGGGGTAAATGGGTAATCGGTTTTTTGGTCCGAATCTCGATTTTGACCAAACGTGCCCGAGGTTGACCTTTTCAAAAATGATTTAAATTTAACCTTTTCTCTTTGTGGGTAGTTTCTAAAGCTTATTTTGAATCATTTGGTCAATAATTTGCTAGATTTTGTTGGTATGGAGGCTTGTTCAAAAGGCAAGGTCGTAGTTGATTGACTGCTTGAGTTGTGGAGTGAGGTAAGTGTTAGGTCTAACCTTGATTTTAGAGAATTATAAACCCTTGAACTACATATTAGGTGAATTACGTGTGAAAAGATGTATATGCGAGGTGACGAGTGTTACTTGTTATCCATGTATTAAATTTTCCATCCCTTCCGTAATTTCATGCTTATTTGCTACTTGTCTCTATTTTCTTTTCTTGCATATCTAAATTGTCCTGTGTCTTGCTTGTTTTATAGTTTTGTAAAAGTTATTGCCATATATATTGTAGATTCACGTGTATATTGGGTAGTTATCGATGAGTTAGTAAAGAGTTGAGATATTCGATTTATTCAAGGTTCCTTGAGTATTGTGTGATCCCTCCTTGTCTCGTACAATTACTCTCTTGATGTAGAACTTCTTGTAAATTTTGTCGTTGGTTCGCTATTATTGATTGGAATTCTTTGGGGAGTGGTTGCATGTCGTAACGGATATTGAAAAGTAATGGATTGAATGGCGAAATAAGGACAAATGATGATATGGTGGGATCGGGTTGCACGCCGCAACGTATTGTATAAGGTTGTATTTGCTTGTGACTGTTGGATTTGCCTTTGGTATTTGAGATGAGTTTATGTTACTTGTTATTCTGGGCTTTCTGGTAGTTTGATTTTGAGTTCGTTGTTATGAATTAACTATTTCATTTATATTCCTATCTTTTCTGTTATTATTATTATTATTATTATTATTATTCCGTACATGTTATTGTAAGAGACCCGCCTTAACCTCGTCACTACTTTGTCGAGGTTAGGCTCGGCACTTACAGAGTACATGGGGTCGGTTGTACTCATACTACACTCTGCACTTCTTGTGCGATACAGGAGTTGGTTCTAGTTGTGCTGAGTGAGGTTTTCTCGGATCTAGCTATCAGTGGAGACTTGAGATGTAGTTGCACGGCGTCCGTAGCCCAGAAGTCCCCTTGTACATCATTTTAGTTGTTTGTTTTGATTCAGACAGTTATGATTATTTCAAGCTATTATCTGTAGTACTCTAGAGGCTCAAATATTCGTGACAACAGTTCCGGGATTTGTATTTGGATTTCTTCACTTATTAGTTTATTACCTTATTGTAGACTATTCAGTTTTATTATTGTCATTTAATGTGGAAATTGTTAAAAATGGTTAATAGATATTGCTAACGTTGACTTGCCTAACAAGTGAAAGTTAGGCGCCATACTTGTGTGCGCAGTCCGGCGTGAATCCGGAAAGCCTTTATGTGAAAATATAAGAAATAATAATTTTTGGAGTTAAATTTTGATTTTTAATTGACTTGGGTCAATATTTTGAGTAAACGGACCCAGGTCCGTGTTCCGAGGATCCCGGGAGGTCCGCAGTAAAATATGGTACTTGGGCATGTACCCGGAATTTTTGGATTTTAAAGGAAATAAAGAAATGAATTTATGTTTGAACTCGGTGGTATCGGGCCTGTATTTTGGTTTCGGAGCCAGGTACATGTTTGTTATTATATTTAAGTCCTATCTGTGAAATTTGGTGAGAAACGGAGTTGATTTGACGTGATTCGGACGTCCGGTTGAGAAAATAGTGAAATTTAAGTGTTCTTGAGAAAATCATGAATTTTGAGGTTGAATTCGTAGTTTTAGAAGTTATTTTGTGATTTGATCGCACGAGCAAGTCCGCATAATATTTTTAGACTTGCGTGCATGTTTGGTTTGGTGCCCTGAGGGCTTGGATGAGTTTCAGATAGGCTACGGAGTGTTTAGAACTTAGAAATCATAGTTGGTGTATCTGGTGTCTTACACAGGCCACTGATCTCGCAATTGAGATATCAGGCATCGCAATTGCGAGGCAGCCAGCCATAGGAAATGCGAGAATTTTATCGCATTTGCGAAGGGCCTAGGACAGAGTGATTCACGCAAATGTGAGATTTCTCTTCGCAAATGCGGAGATTGCCAGGATGACCAGAAGTCGCAAATGCAAATGCAACAGGAAACGCGACGGGTTCGCAATTGCGATACCCATCTCTAATTTGCGAGCTTCGCAAATGCGAAGCTCCAGTCTCAATTGCGACATCCACAGCCTGTTAACTGGGATGTAGACGGGATTTTCATCCATATTTCAATTCTCTCAAATCCTAAACCTCCATAGGCGATTTTTCAAAGACCAAGACTTCTCCAAATCATAGGCAAGTGATTCCTAACTATTTTCTTTCAATCCTTTACAACTTTTTACAAGATTTCAACCTAGAATCTAGAATTTTCATGGTAAATTTTGGATTTTTGGGTAGAACTTAGGAATTTCAAAAATTTGGAATTTAGACCTCGAATTCAGGTCGGGCTCCAAAACCAATTGTATATCCGGGCTTGGGGGAGAATGGGTAAACGAGTTTTGGTCCGAACCTCGAGTTTAGATCAAGCGGGCCCAGGGTCGATTTTTGTATTTTGATAGGAAAACATAGGAGAATTATAATATTGAATTAAAGTTAGTTCCTTTAACAATATTTAATGATATTAAATCAATTATGATTAGAAACGGGTGAGTTGGAGGCATTTCTAAAGGAAAGGCTGTAATTGAGCAGTGAGTGGCCTGCGAAATCGAGCTAAGTATTGTGTCTAACCTTAGCTTGAGGGAATAGGTATTGTGTGACTACTTGCTACTAGTTTTGTTGCTAAATCCAATGTATAGGTGAGGTGACGAGTACCTATACGTTGTGGTCAGGTCATAACATGTAAGTGAAAGTCAATTCTTGTTATTTTGGTTGTTTTAAAGCCTGTCATCTATGATTATTGTTGTTATTGAAATGTTGAAAGATTAGTATCCTGTTCCACCGAGATGGATAATATTGTAAATATTGAGTTGAGATTGAAATATTAAATGGTGATAGAAATTGTGATGAAATATTGATTTCTTGTGAAATTCCACTTTATATGTTATTGATGATTCTGTGATTGACAAGGAAGACTGTAAAGCACAAAGGGTGATGCCATGCATGATTAATTTTTATTGTGAGGAAGAGTGTAAAGCACGAAGGGTGATGCGGTGCATGATTTATTTATATAGTGAGAAAGAGAGTAAAGCACGAAGGGTGATGTCGTGCATTCTTAAATTATAATCTTGCGAGGATTAGAGTAAAAGCACGAAAGGTGATGCCGTGTATTCTATTTATTATTTGGTGAGGTTGAGAGTAAAAGCACGAAGGGTGATGTCGTGCAAGTTTCCTTTCTATTTTTAATTGCTAGAATTATTGTGGATCACTGTCTAATTCTGTCTTGTTGTTTTCCTCGCTCTTTACGTAAAACAATTCCCCATCGTATGCTCCCTTCCCATTATTTGTTATTTTAAATTCTTTATTTGCTGTTATTTCTGTTAGCATGATTACTCTATCCAGGTGTTTATGTGGTGTCCTGTCCTAGCCTCTTCACTACTTCGTCGAGGTTAGGCTCGGCACTTACCAGTACATGGGGTCGGTTGTACTGATACTACACTCTGTACTTCTTGTGTAGATCCTGGTTTTGGTCCGAGCTAAGTTCAAGCTAGAGCCGGTACTATTCGCACGCAGACACGAGGTAGATCTGCTAGTGTGTGCAGATTCCTAGAGTCTTCTCTACATTATTTAGATTACTGTTTAATTTGATTCAAAACAGCTATACATTATTTCTTGAACCAATTACTTGTAGTATTCTTTAGTAGTTCGTGAATTGTGACTCCAAACTCTGGGTATATATTATAGTTAGCTTCGAGTTTCGTTTTATTATTTCTCATATTATTCTGGATTTATTTGTTGGATAATTTTAGACTTAGTATTATATTTTAATTGTTTTAAATGGTGAATCCCTCTAACATTGGCTTGCCTAGAAAGTATGATGTTAGGCGCCATCACGATCCCGAGGGTTGGAAATTTGGGTCGTGACAAGTTGGTATCAAAGCACTAGGTTGTTTAGGTCTCATAATTCACGAACCTAGCTTAATAGAGTCTGAGGGATCGGTACGGAGACGTCTGTACTTATCAAATACTGATCGAACTCTTCTATTCTCTCGCAGATGGAGAGAACACGTGCTTCTTCTTCCGCTGACAAACAATCATGTCCTCCAGCAGCGGGTATTCGGGTAGATCCTAAGAAGATAGAGGCAGTCAAGAACTGTCCTAGACCCACTTCAGCCACGGAAATCAGGAGCTTATTGGGTTTGGCAGATTACTACCGTCGTTTTAAGGAGGGGTTTTCATCTATAGCAGCCCCAATGACTAAATTGACTTAGAAAGGTGCCCCATTCAAATGGTCAGACGAGTGTGAGGCGAGATTTCAGAAGCTCAAGACGGTCTTGACTTCGGCACTAGTGTTGGAGTTACTATCAGGTTCAGGATCTTTCACGGTATATTGTGATGCCTCCCATGTTGGGCTTGGAGCGGTATTGATGCAGGAGGGCAGGGTGGTTTCATATGCGTCTCTGTAGTTGAAAATCCATGATAAGAATTATCCTGCCCATGACTTAAGTTGGCAGCCATTGTTCACGCATTGAAGATTTGGAGGCACTATCTTTATGGTGTGTCGTGTGAGGTTTACACGGATCATCGCAGCCTTCAATACTTGTTCAAGAAAAAGGATCTTAACTTGAGACAGAGGAGATGGTTATAGATACCGAAATATTATGACGTCACTATATTATATCATCCGGGGAAGGCTAATGTGGTGGTCGATGCATTGAGTATGAAGGCGGTGAGTATGGGCAGCCTTGCATTCATTCCAGTCGGTGAGAGACCGCTGGCTTTAGAAATTCAGAT
Source organism: Nicotiana undulata (assembly GCA_005239495.1). Lineage (NCBI taxonomy): Eukaryota > Viridiplantae > Streptophyta > Magnoliopsida > Solanales > Solanaceae > Nicotiana > Nicotiana undulata. Next base: position 46,729 of record MDKH01168509.1, read on the forward strand.
TCTGGCCAATCAGTTCGCGAGGTTGGATATTTCGCCCAGTCGTGTTCTAGCTTGTACATTCGCTCGGTCTTCTTTAGTTGAGCGTATCAGAGATCGGCAGGATGATGACCCGCATTTGATGGTCCTTAGGGACAGAGTTCGGCACGGGGGTGCCAAGAAATTTACAGTTGGAGATGACGGTGTTTTGAGGATGTAGGGTCGTATATGTGTTCCTAATGTTGATGGGCTTCGTGAGTTGATCCTTGAGGAGGCTCACAGTTCTAAGTATTCTATTCACCTTGGTGCTGCCAAGATGTACCAGGACATATGACAACACTATTGGTGGAGAAGGATGAAGAAAGACATTGTTGCTTATGTGGCTCATTGCTTGAATTGTCAACAGGTAAAGTATGAGCATTAGAGACCCGGTGGTTTACTTCAGCAGATAGAGATTCCTGAGTAGAAATGGGAGTGTATTACTATGGACTTCGTTGTTGGACTCCCACGGACTCAGAGGAAGTTCGACATTGTTTGGGTTATTGTGGATAGGCTGACTAAGTCAGCACATTTCATTCCAGTGGCAAGTACTTATACTTCGGAGCGGTTGACAGAGATATATATTCGAGAGATTGTTCGTCTTCACGGTGTGCCTGCGTCTATTATTTTTGATCGAGGTACGCAGTTTACTTCATACTTTTGGAGGGCAGGCGTGAGTTGGGTACATGGGTTGAGTTTAGCACAACATTCCATCCTCAGATGGACGGGCAGTCCGAGCGTACTATTCAGAACATGGAGGACATGCTCCGCGCCTGTGTTATTGATTTTGGAGGTTCTTGGGATCAGTTCATGTCGTTAGCAAAGTTTGCCTACAATAATAGCTACCAGTCGAGCATTCAGATGACTCTCTACGAGGCATTATATGGTAGACAGTGTAGATCGCCAGTTGGATGGTTTTCGCCGGGAGAGGCTCGGTTATTGGGTACACACTTAGTTCAGGAGGCCTTGGACAATGTCAAGATTATACAGGATCGACTTGGTGCAGCTCAGTCTAGGAAAAAACGTTATGCTGACCATAAGGTTCATGATGTGGCATTCATGGTTGGAGAGAGAGTATTACTTCGGTTGTCGCCCATGAAGGGTGTTATGAGATATGGGAAGAAGGGCAAGTTTAGCCCTAGGTATATCGGGCCATTTGAGATTCTCGAGAAAGTGGGGGTAGCTTATAGACTTGTGTTGCCTCTAGGGTTATCCTAAGTTCATCCGGTATTCCATGTGTCTATGCTCCGGAAATATCATGTGACCCGTCCCACGTGTTAAATTTCAGCTATGTCCAATTGGATAAAGATTTTGATTTATGAGGAGGAGTCGGTAGCCATTTTAGATCGGCCGGTTCGTCAGTTGAAATCAAAGAGTTACCCTTCCGTTCGAGTGCAGTGGAGAGGTCAGCTTGTTGAGGCAGCTACTTAGGAGTCCGAGTCGGACATGCAGAGTAGAAATCCCCACTTGTTCGCCAGTTCAGGTACTTTTCTATGTACGTTCGAGAACGAACGTTTGTTTTATAGGTGAAGATTGTGATGACCCAAAGGTTCATCTTATAAATTAAGAATCCATTCTAGGCTCATTAGCCATAAAAATATTAATTTTATTCACCTCAATTTGCGTGCGCAGTCCGGGCGTGAATCTGGAAAGCCTTTATGTGAAAATATAAGAAATAATAACTTTTGGAGTTAAATTTTTATTTTTAGTTGACTTGGTTGAACATTTTGATTAACAGATCCGGATCCATATTCCGACGATCCCGGGAGGTCTGCAGTAAAATATGGGACTTGGGCGTATGCCCGAAATTTAATTCCGAGGTCCCTAACTTTAGAAATCAATTTTTGAAGAAAATTGTTATGTTGGATTTTAAAGGAAATAAAGAAATGAATTTATGTTTGAACTCGTTGGTATCGGGCCTGTATTTTGGTTCTGGAGCCCGGTACATGTTTGTTATGATTCCTATCTATGAAATTTGGTGAGAATCCGAGTTGATTTGACGTGATACGGACTTCCGGTTGAGAAAATAGTGAAATTGAAGTGTTCTTGAGAAAATCATGAGTTTTGAGGTTGAATTCGTAGTTTTAGATGTTATTTTGTGATTTGATCGCACGAGAAAGTCTATATAATATTTTTAGACTTGCGTGCATGTTTGGTTTGGAGCCCCGAGGGCTTGGGTGAGTTTTAGATAGGCTACGAAGTGTTTAGAACATACAAATCATAGCTTGCGTATCTGGTGTCTTTCACAGGCCTCTGATCTCGCAATTGCGAGGAAGGTAGCCATGGGAAATGCGAGAATTTTATCGCATTTGCAAAGGGCCTGGGCCAGTGTGATTCTCGTAAATGCGACATCTCTCTTCGCAAATGCGAAGATTACAAGGATGGCCAGAAGTCGCAAATGCGAAGGGTTCGCAATTGCGATACCCATCTCGCATTTGCGAGCTTCGCAAATGCGAAGCACCAGTCGCAATTGCGACATCCGCAGCTTGTTAAGTGGGACTTAGACGAGTTTTTCATCCATTTTTCAATTCTCTCAAATCCTAAACCTCCATAGGCGATTTTTCAAAGACCAAGACTTCTCCAAATCATAGGAAAGTGATTCCTAACTATTTTTTTTTAATCCTTTACAAGATTTCAACCTAGAATCAAGAATTTTCATGGTAAAATTTGGGATTTTTGGGTAGAAATTAGGTATTTCGAAAATTGGGAATTTCGACCTCGAATTCAGGTCGGGTTCCAAAAGCAATTGTATATCCGGGCTTGGTGGAGAATGGGTAAACGAGTTTTGGTCCGAACCTCGAGTTTAGACCAAGCGGGTCTGGGGTCGATTTTTTTATTTTGATAGGAAAACATAGGAGAATCATAATCTTGCATTAAAGTTAGTTCCTTTAGAATTATTTAATAATATTAAATCAATTATGATTAGAAACGGGTGAGTTGGAGGCCAATTCTAAAGGAAAGGTTGTAATTGAGCAGTGAGTGGCTTGCGAAATCGAGGTAAGTGTTGTGTCTAACCTTAGCTTGAGGGAATAGGTATTGTGTGACTACTTGCTACTTGTTTTATTGCTAAATCCAATGTATAGGTGAGGTGACGAGTACTTATACGTTGTGGTCAGGTCATAACATGCGAGTGAAAGTCAATTCTTGTTACTTTGGTTGTTTTAAAGCCCGTCATCTATGATTATTGTTGTTATTGAAATGTTGAAAGATTAGTATCCGGTTCCACCGAGATGGATAATATTGTAAATGTCACACCCCTTTTTTTTTTTACAAAACTTCACCAAACCCTCTTAAATGATAAAAAATATTTTGCAACGCTCGAAAGGGTTTTCAACTTTGAAAGTGACAAAAATTGTGTTTTAAAGAATTTCAGAGTCGCCACCTGAAATTTAGTTTCGGTGTGTCATGTCACTATTTTTTTTTTTAGAAATATTTTTTCCTTTTAAACACCTAAGACTCTAAAACTAAGTCTACACCAGAGATTCGAGTAAGGGGGTTCATTTGACTCGGGGAGAAGGTGTTAGGAATTCTCCGAGTCCCGTAACTAGTACGATTGCGTAAATGATCAAGTTGGCTTTTAAAATATTCAAATTGAGGTAAAAATAAACATAGAAAAGAAAAATGAACACACATGAGACTCGAGGTCGTCCCCACCTAATAAAAGAAAAATGAAAATAAGAATGAAAATGTTACGAGTTTTACTTTGGCCTCCAAATACAAGTACTTCAGGGCATACCCTGTATAAATATATACAAATTCCTCGGGGCATTCCCCGGATAAATGAACTAAGGGACGACCTCTTACCTCAACTAAAGGAAGAAAACCTAAGGCTTGCCTACCCAAGTGTTGTCGGCCTAATAATGCTCTAACGATTAAGAAAGAAATAGAAATAAACTTAAACTAAAGTAAATAAACTTATTTCATGCTAATCTTCTTTTCATTTCATGTATTTAGACCGAAACCAATCCTAAAGCATGTAAGTGAATTAAGTCCTCATGTGTTCGATCTTCTTTCCCACCCACGATTCAACAATCATCCAAACAAATATTATCCAACCAAATGAAATAGGTATCTAGAACATATAAAGTAACACCAATAACAATAAAGGAAAGGAGTGATAGATCCAAATTAGTAAGACAAGAGAGAAGAGAGGAACCTTGAAGTGATTTTTCAATTTATTTGCTGAAGATGGAGACTACAAACAGATTTCCGGCGTCAAAATTCGATCCGGAAAATGCCAATGACAACTCCAAATTGGAGCCGCGAACTCGGCACCCAACGAACGGCAACTTCAAATCCGAACACCCACTTCAGCTTGACCCATTTTTGAAGATCAAATCAAAAAGAAAGAATTTCGGAATATAGTTTTTCTTTTCTGATTTCTTTCGTTATAAGACTTGAAGAAAACAAAAATTTTAAAAAACATGGAAAGAAGAAAACTCCTTGATCGATTGAAGACTTCACTGAAAAACCCGAACTCGTCAACAACAAATTTTCGTGTGATGGAATGAAAGGTATTCGCCCGATGACATGAGTAATGGAGGCTTAAGGGTTGTTTCAGCGAGATTTGCTACTGGATTTTCGTAAAAGAGAAGCAGAAAGAGATGTTAGGGTGGGGCTGCCGCTAGGTCTCCGGCGAGTTTTGGTGGCTGGCAATGGCAGAAAGTTTAGGGGGTGGAGGAGGTCCAGCGGCAAGCGAATTTTGAGAAGAGGAGGTCTTTTTGTTCAGGGGGTATGGGCGACTGGTGATGGCGGCAGTGAGGAGGTGGCGGCGGCGGTTTTTGGTTATGGAGGAAGAAGGTGTTGTTAAGTGATAGGTGGAGTTAGAAAAGAGGAGTGTCGTCGGTGGTTAGATGGCCGGCGGCGGCAGTGAGGAGGAGGGAGTTCAATTGGCCGCTGAATTTTTTTTTTTTGGGTGTAAGCGTTCTTGGTTAGAGGTATGTAAGTGTGCTGATGAAGTGAGGTGGGTCTCCTAGGGTTCTCTTGTGTCTAAGGGGGTTTTGGGGGTTATTTTATGGGTATTGGGCTTGGATTTAGGAAATTGGGTTGGGCCCATGTCTTGTTGGGTTTTAATTTTGGACAAAGAAGATTAAAAGATATAATGCGTTTATATAAATATAAAATTTACTCTTGATTAATGAAAATACAGACCTAAAATAAAAATAAATACTAAAAGTGAAACTGTTTTGGTATTTTTAATAAAAATCATAATAAAATAGTATGACTATAAGATATTAATGAAACTTTTTTTGTAATTTTCATTTTTTTGTGATAAAATAAAGTAAAAGAGTTAAAACTAGTTAAAATAACGATATTAGGCCTAAACTAAATATTTAAACGCTAGAATGTATAAAATTTTGGGGAGGGTCAAAAATTACATGTCTAATGCTGCCCCTCTTTGACTGGAAACACGAAGAGTTTTCAGACAAAGAACGACTAGACAGGTTTTTTGACCCGACCCTTGTTTAGGAGAATGTGACCGATCCCTGGTATCTACATATTCTTGGCTATAAAGGAATCAGGTCACGTGTAGTTCAGAAGTAGGAACAGTGATGGATTATACCGAGGTGGGAAGCTGATTGAGGTGTCGTTCCGTCGAGGTTCCGGTCCGCGGCCCTGTTATTACATCAAAATCAAAAATAAAATATACTAACTAAGCCTGTCAGCTATGAGTTACAAGATTCCTATCTATAAGTCTTCTGAAGCTTAATCTTGAGTCTTGAATGGTCTCATGCAGACTTTAGAGTTGAACCTTGACGCTTGCTAGCTGCAGGTACTAGTTCATTCTTCTTCAACTCTTCGGATTGTGACTCAGTCATGTCTTGAGCAATCCATATCTTGTCTCAGCTTTTGCACTTTGGATGATTCTTATTCTTTTTTCCCCTTTATTCTGAATTAAGACTACTTCTGTTGGTCATCTACTGTCGACTCGCATTCTTGCCGCTAGCTTCTGCTACTTCTAACCTGAATTGAATTCTGAAATGACTTCCCTCATTTTTCAGGTGGGTGCCTAAAACTGACTTGAACTTTGAAATAACTCTGAAATGAATTCCCTCATTCTCAAGATGAGTGCCTGCAATCAAAACAACAAAACAAACAAAATTTCTGCCCCTGTTTGCACTAGGAAGATTTGTGAGTTGTTAGCAAAACTGTAAATCACCTATGCTATTGATGCAATGATGAGAGTAAAACTAAATACTTGACTGATTTCAAATCCAGACTTCCCTTTTTGTTTCAATTATTATCCTAGGAGAAAATTCATCAGACTAGGACGTATATCCAGGAGAAAGTTCATCAGACTAGGTTTTTTTCTTCTTTTTTTTTTTATATCTTAGGAGAAAGATTCATCAGACTAAGATTTTGATCCTAGGAGAAAATTCATCAGACTAGGTCTTTTTGTTATCTTAGGAGAAAGATTCATCAGACTAAGATTTTGATCCTAGGAGAAAATTCATCAGACTAGGTCTTTTTGTTATCTTAGGAGAAAGATTCATCAGACTAAGTTTTTGATCCTAGGAGAAAATTCATCAGACTAGGGCTTTTGTTATCTTAGAAGAAAGATTCACCAGACTGAGATTTTGATCCTAGGAGAAAATTCATCAGACTAGGGCTTTTGTTATCTTAGAAGAAAGATTCACCAGACTGAGATTTTGATCCTAGGAGAAAATTCATCAGACTAGGGCTTTTGTTATCTTAGAAGAAAGATTCACCAGACTGAGATTTTGATCCTAGGAGAAAATTCATCAGACTAGGTCTTTTGTTATCTTAGAAGAAAGATTCACCAGACTGAGATTTTGATCCTAGGAGAAAATTCATAAAACTAATTTTGTTTGTTATCTTAGGAGAAAGATTCATCAGACTAAGATTTTGATCCTATGAGAAAGTTCATCAGACTAGGTCTTTTTGTTTGTTATCTTAGGAGAAAGATTCATTAGACTATGATTTGATCCTAGGAGAAAATTCATCAGACTAGGTCTTTTTGTTTGTTATCTTACGAGAAAGATTCATTAGACTAAGATTTTAATCCTAGGAGAAAATTCATCATACTAGGTCTTTTGTTATCTTAGGAGAAAGATTCATCAGACTAAGATTTTGATCCTAGGTGAAAATTCATCATACTAGGTCTTTTTGTTTGATATCTTAGGAGAAAGATTCATCAGACTAAGATTTTGATTGGAAGGAAAATCCATCAGACCAGTACTTTTCATCCTAGGAGGAAAAATGTGAAGATCAATGGAAACATTTTATGCACACTAGCAAGATAGATAGAGACAAAGATTTGAGAAACTTTCCTTTGTCGGTTCTTCTCTTCTTCTTCTTTTCTTTTTCTTTCTTTTCTTCTTTTTTGTTTGTTTTTTAACCAACTTGCTTGCACTGCTTTGTCCCTGTTTCAAACAAAGAAAACTTGTGAGTTTAAAATGTGGTCGTTAGTTTGTGGCCTTGACTACGAGGGCGATTTCTCTTGCACTTGTCACGATCAACTTCGATTTCAACTTGGAAGACAGTGTTTGTTATCGGCCGACTATTTTTTCGAACAACCCTTATCACAAGAAATATTCCTGATTTGTTCAAGTCCAAATCTTATACCCGATCCACTGCACCCGTATTCTAACATTCACCAAATCTTTGCATTTTACATCAATCCCATAGAACATTTATTATCACCAACTCAGTGCACACACTATTCTCCTGTGTCATATGCCATTTTGATGTGCTTGCCAGACTCGGCTTTGCGTGATTAAAAAGATGGTAGCAAATTTTGAAGTCATTTCTCACTTGTTTCGACAAAAAAATAGACTCAGAAGGGACTCAAATAAAACAAGAAGAACAGATAAGGAGAAAAACAAGAAGAGATGGTATCTAACAAGAAAAATAAATTACCAAGGAAAAAGAACAAAGCAGGAACTAATATGATTTGAAGGCCATCTTTATTGACCATGACATGCATTTTGGATTAAGCGACCTGATCTGTCAAGCAAATATATTCTTCAACTCTTGTTATGCCTCAAGTCATGAAACTGGGCTTCAGTGCTCCAATTGTCCTATTTGACCATAATCCTTAGTCGACGTGTAGTGCCCGATTGGTTTTCACCATCAAGCCTCTCTCATTTTGCTCTTCTTCTATTTTTTCAGCTCACTGTCTCCTTACGGTGTCCATGAGGGTTTTCACCGATAATACTCTCTCATTTCATCATTTTCTCTCTTTGTGCCGAGAATAAGGTATTACCCATGATGCAGGAAGATCATATTTTCACCACACACTTGCTTTGGCATCCACAAAGATTGGTCGGAAGGGGTCTGTTTGGACCGTAATGTAGGCTTTTGGACAAGGTTAAAAGAAAGGGTAGCATGAAGGCTCAAAAATAATTTAAGATGAAAGGGTTCAAAATTACAACTTTTGGAATCAGATCTTTTGGCAAAAATTAAAACTTCTGCCCCAATTTCTTAAAGTCTGGGATTTTTTTTTTTTTTTGATTATTTTTTTTGATGGGACCGAACCTCAGAGTGAGGCTACCTGCATATCCTTAAAAGGAATCAGGTCGAACATAGTTCCAACATCTGACCTGACTCTTTTCATCTTTGTTTCTTTTTTTTCTTTTTTTTATTTCTTTTTCCTTCTTTTTATTCTTTTTCTCTTTTTCTTTTTCTTTTCCCAGTATTTATCTTCTTTTTCTCTTTTTCTTTTTCTTTTCTAGTTCCTAACTCTACTTCTGATTCCAAAAGAGGGGTATGAAACAAAATAAATTAAGGCTCAAAAGGGGTAGCAAAAGATAAAAGTGTTTGGGTAGCAGCATAAAATGCCCTCGTCATAACAAACTTTAAAAATGCCAAGTACAAACATGCAATTGAAAATAAGTAGAAGAATCATGCACAATATTTCTTTACGGCATCAACACAAATACAAAGTGCCAATGGGCAATACCTTTATCCCAATGAATGACCCTTGCCTGTTCGAAGCATACTTGACTCAACCTTACCTTGATGTGGAAGAATGCATTTCAGCACTGACTGATCTACCTCAAACTGCTTGAGAGACATTCTGTTGTTGTATTCTCTCATCAACCTCTTGATTTCTTAAACTAACTTCCTCAGTTTCACTCAATTCAAGCTTCGGGTTATCTCATAATGCGTGAATCTTTACTTGTTTCCTCAAATGCATCTTTTTATCGCATTCAAAACTATGTTTCATTATTCCATGATTAGATTGGATTTCAAGATCTGGCTAAAAATTCCGCATGCATGTCATGTCACTAGAACTGGCCTGAAGAGAACTATATACAAGAAAAGAACTAACTAAAGACATCAAATAACAAATTTTCATTTGACCAAAGTACAGAAGAGTTTGAACAACCCCGAAATGAACCTAGATGACAGACTCTGAGACAAAACACTAACTAACAAGACTCTTAGAGATAAGCAAAAGAGGACAAAAGGGTTTGGATCACCAAAACAAACAACATGATATCTGGATTACAACCCTGAAATAACCAGATAACAGAAATAACATCAAAACAAGCTACCAAGATTCCTTCCTAATGAGGAAGGAAGGACTTTTCAATTTCTACGCCTGCCATTTAGCCACATATCTGCTCATCAGAATCATCATGGCCTTCTTCAATTTCAGTCGGTAAGTTGCCGAGAGGATTCTCATACTCCATGGCACCATGTATCATCCCCACAAAAAATGTGCATCATCACGTGCAGGTGAAGGATTCTGCGTGATATTCAGGGTGTCACTGTCTTGGATCACAATCAATTTTTCCTGGATTATCCTTTCTATTTCTCTTTTCAAATCCCGACAACTTTCAACATCGTGCCCCTGGGAATTGGAATAGTATTCACACTTTTTAGAAGGGTCAAAGCTTCTTGCACGTGGGTCCACATGATTTGGAGGAATAGGTGCAATCATGTCATAATACTTTAATTTCTCAAACAAGTTTGCATAGGACTCTCCTAGTGGTGTCAAATTATCTCTTTGCCTTTGTTCCCCTCCATGCCCCTGTCTTGGATGTGGGTTATAGGGCACTTGAAAATTTTGTGGAGGCTGGTGGAGATTTTGCGGTGCTGGTGCTCACCTTCTAGGGCGTCTTAGTGGTTGGACAGATGACTGGACGTTGTACAGAGGATAATACTGAGGTGGATTATGTGGAGCTCGGGGATAGGTTTGGGGTTGGGGTCGAGGCTGAGTATATTGGTGAGGTGGATCCGTTAGATCATGTCATGATCCTGAGACAACCATAGCAACATCATCATGTTCCTTTTGACCCAACAAACTTCCTGTGTCATTTTGAGTTGCTTGTGTTGTGGCTTTTAAAGCAGAATAACTAATGATCTTGCTTGACTTGAGCCCATCTTCTACCATTTCTACTATTTTCATCACATCATTAAAAGTCTTACCCACAACCGAGATCAAATGCCCAATGTAAGTAGGCTCTTGAGATTGAAGAAAGTACTCAACCATCTCAGTTTCTTCCATTGGTGGATTGACTCGGGCATCTTGCTCTCTCCATCTGAGCCCATATTCCATAAAGCTTTCATTTGGCCTCTTTTCTACCTTAGTCAGAGATAGTCGATCCGGGACAATGTCTATATTGTACGAAAAGTGCCTAAAAAAAGCTTGAGCCATATCGTCCCATGTGTACCACATGTTGGCGTCCTGACGGGTGTACCATTCTAAAGCTGCCCCACTCAGACTCTGGCTGAAGTACGCCATCAGTAATTCGTCTTTCCCACCGGCGCCTCTCGTTGTACTACAATAACCTCTCAAATGAGCTACAGGATCCCCATGTCCGTCATACAAGTCAAACTTGGGCATCTTGAACTCGACAGGCAGTTGAACATCAGGGAACAAACACAAATCCTTATAGGCTACGCTCACCTGGATTCCTAACCCTTGCATATTTCTCATTGACTGCTCCAAACTCTTTATCTTTCTAGATATCTCCTCCTGCTCCGCGTTCTTGGGTGGTTTCTCAGTTTCAACATGAGGCTCAAAGTGAAGGGTATAGGAGTAAGGATATGGTACTTTGAAGGTGGGTTTGAGAGCATAATATTGGGTATCTGGAGCATGGAACACAGGTTCACTAGAGGATTGGTGAAGGGTGGCTTGTGGAGGGGGTAAAAAAGTAGGATCAGATGTTGGAGCAGGGTATGGGGTTGTTTTGGTTGGTGAGGCATGAAAAGTCTGGGACGAAGTGCCAGGGTAGGAGTGGTAAGGGGTGAATCCTGGTGCATGTTGTGGGGAAAGGTCAACGGTATTAGGCATCTGAGCTTGGGACAATGGTGGAATGGAAGCAGGGTTTTCTGCATAGCTGGTAGGGAATGAAGGCGGAGGTGTCCTTTAACCCAGGCATGATACATTTCCTCCATTTGTTGTTTTACCCTTCGGAGCTCCTCTTTCAGTTCTGATTCAACAATTTCCCTCGGCGGGTCCACAACTCCTGTGTCTGTTTCTTTGGTAGTCATGAGTGTCTGTCGCTTTGACCTAGTGTTGTATGGATGACTTGCCAGGATCCCAACAAACTAACCACCTTCCTTGAATTGAGTAAAGGTAATAGAGAAAAACAAAACAAAGCCACTGTGTTAGCGTTAGGGCATTTATTAGATAATAATGTCACATTGCGTGCAATGTACCTAGCAACAATTAACAGTTCTAAAATGGCTTTGAGGGTCGTATATTCATATGGCATCATCCCAATTTGCTCATTCCAATCTTCCCCACTCTTTTCTTTTGCTTATCACTATCTTCTTTCTCTCACCCTCACGTCCCAGAACATCAATCTCTTTTTCTTCTTCTTTTTATTAAAAAAAATGATTCGATCGAACCCTATGTAGGTTGCCTACGTATCATGTTCCACATGAATCAGACCAAGCGCAATTCTGAAAAAATGATGTAAAAGATAAACTAAAAAAAAATCTTTTTGAATTTTTCATTTATAACTTTTTTTTTGTTTTTCAAATACAAAACAGGTAATACTATAACAAAAGACTCGGCAATCTTAACTAGACTGACAAACTCGATACTACTGTACAAGACTAAAAATTAAAAGACAACATAAAATAGGCTCAAAAATAAAAAGTTTCTTCAAGCAGCTCGTGTATGCAACAGTCTTGACTAGAATGGTCCTGGATATCTGTCATGCTCGAGCTGTGGCACATGTATCCATACCTGAATGAGAAAAATAAGTCTAAATAGATCAGTGACTCAAGACACCTCCTATTGGACACATGCAAAACATGATTGGTCTATTTCTCAAAATGGCCTACATGGCTAAAAGTGGCTATTAGTGCAAACTCTACTGAGGTGACCTCAAAGACATGGAAATACCTCACTGAGGCTCATATGACTCCAAAACTCCGAAGTATCATGGCCCTAGAAAGTACTTCGCAAAAGTGACCCATTTTGCAAAAATGGCCGATATGGCCAAAAGTGGCTAAAGATGCAAACTCAAAAATAAAGGACCTTAATGTAGTGGGACACTTAGTTGCGAACTAAAGATCCTGATACACGGGACAATGAACCACTTTTGCGAAAATGACCCCATTTTGCAAGAATAGCCGATGTGGCCAAAAGTGGCTAGACATGCAAAATTTCACAAAAATGGACCTTAGAACTAAGTGGACACCTTGCTGTAGAGTCAAGGCTCTAAGACATGAGATAAGAAATTACTTTGAGAAAATAGCCATATTTTGCAAAACCGACCTACGTGGCCAAATGTGGCTAAACATGCAAGATTTGGCTAAGACCCCGCGAAGCCAAGAACCTAAGACTTACTAGGAAGACCGGACCCTATGTGGGCTGCCTACGTATCCCGCCCCAAAATACGAGAATCGGGTTTGCGTAGTTCGGGCATATTGGATACCGAAAGAAAACACTGATTTTAAAAAAAAACATATTTTTGTCTTTTTTGAAAAAATGATGAAACATGTAAAATCTTTTTGGATTTTTTTTTTCTCTTTTTTTTTGGAAAATGATGGGAAAGTATAAAACCTTTTTGGATTTTTCATTTTCATTTTTTTGTATTTTCTTGAAAAAAGTTGTGGCCCTACTTGGTTCATCTTTATACTTCACCCTCTTTTCTTTCTCATTACCCTCAAATTGACATTGGTCCATCAAATGACCCATTCACTCTTAAAGAAAGCAGCATGTAGCACATGGGGATGATTAAAAGTCTTTATGGGCCACGAGCCCATTTTGAAAAAATTTGGATAGGTATCCTACAAAGGGACACGGTGCCTGGAACCGAGCCCTACTAGGTCTAAATGACATGACGCAAATAAAATGACCTAAAGGCTGACCTAAATTTGGGGTTCACTACACAAAGCAATTCGGGGCGGCACGTGGTCGATGACGGCTGCTCTAGCTGTCCGCCCACTCCACGCTCTCACGCCACGCCCCTAAAGACACGGGTAACTCACAAAAAGGCCCTGTACGCTCAAACGTACTCCGGAAGACTTGTTGCAGAAAGAAGACCCATGGTTATGCAAATGATGACAGTTTATAAAGCAGTAATACATAAAGGAAAAACTGAAAACAAATAAGCAGCTAGCAAATAATAAAACGACATAAACAAAATAAAAATCAAATAAAGCAAACAAAACACTTAAAAACCTCAATCGAATATCCTAAAAAGCCAACAACATCAAGTACTAGCTCGAACCTGCAAATCCTCAGTAGAGTCGCCAGAGATGTCACACCCCCTTTTTTTTTTACAAAACTTCACTAACCCCTCTTAAATGATAAAAAAGATTTTTCAAAGCTCGAAAGGGTTTTCAACTTTGAAAGTGATAAAATTTGTGTTTTAAAGAAATTTCAGAGTCGCCACCTGACATTTAGTTTCGGTGTGTTATGTCACCGTTTTTTTTAGAAATAACTTTTCCTTTTGAACACTTAAGACTCTAAAACTAAGTCTACACCAGAGATTCGGGTAAGGGGGTTCATTTGACTCGAGGAGAAGGTGTTAGGCATTTCCCGAGTCCCGTAACTAGTGCGGTTGCGTACATGATCAAGTTGTTTTTTAAAACATTCAAATTGAGGTAAAAATAAACACAAAAAAGAAAAATGAACACACATGAGACTCGAGGTTGTCCCCACCTAATAAAAGAAAAATGAAAATAAGAATGAAAACGTTACGAGTTTTACTTTGGCCTCAAAATACAAGTACTTAGGGGCATACCCCGGATAAATGAACTAAGGGACGACCTCTTACCTCAAATAAAGGAAGAAAACCTAAGGCTTGCCTGCCCAAGTGTTCTCGGCCTAAGCATGCTCTAACAATTAAGAAAAAAATAGAAATAAACTTAAATTAAAGTAAATAAACTTATTTCATGTTAATCTTATTTTCATTTCATTTATTTAGACCGAAACCAATCCCAAAGCATGTAAGTGAATTAAATCCTCATGTGTTCGATCTTCTTTCCCACCCACGATTCAACAATCATCCAAACAGATATTATCCAACCAAATGAAATAGGGGTATCTAGAACATATAAAGTAACACCAATAACAATAAAGGAAATGAGTGATGGATCCAAATTAGTAAGACAAGAGATAAGAGAGGAACCTTGAAGTGATTTTTCAATTTATTTGTTGAAGATGGCGACTACAAACAGATTTTCGGCGTCAAAATTCGATCTGGGAAACGCCAATGACAACTCCGAATCGGAGCTGCGAACTCGGCACCCAACAAACGACAACTTCAAATCCGAACACCCACTTCAGCTCGACCCATTTTTGAAGATCAAATCAAAAAGAAAGAATTCCGGAATATAATTTTTCTTTTCTGATTTATTTTGTTATAAGACTTGAAGAAAACGAAAAATTTTAAAAAAATGGAAAGAAGAAAACTCCTTGCTCGATTGCAGACTTCACTAAAAACCCCAAACTCGTCAACAACAAAAATTTGTGTGACGGAATAAAAGGTATTCGCCCGATGACATGAGTAATGGTAGCTTAGTGGTGGTTTTAGTAAGATTTGCTACTAGATTTTTGTAAAAGAGAAGCAGAAGATGATGGGGTGGGGCTGCCGCTAGGTCTCTGGCAAGTTTTGGTGGCTGGCGATGGCAGAAAGTTTAGGGGGTGGAGGAGGTCCGGCGGCAAGCGGGTTTTGAGAAGAGTAGGTCTTTTGGTTCAGGGGGTATGGACGGTTGTTGATGGCGGAAGTGAGGAGGCGGCGACGGAGGTTTGTGGTTATGGAGGAAGAAGGTGTTGTTAAGTTATAGTCGGAGTTAGCGAAGAGGAGTGTCGCCGGTGGTCAGATGGCCGGCGATGGCACTGAGGAGGAGGGAGTTCAATTGGCCGCTGATTTTTATTTTTTTTGGTGTAAGCGTTCTTGGTTAGAGGTCTGTAAGTGTGCTGATGAAGTGAGGTGGGTCTCCAAGGATTCTCTTGTGTCTTAGGGGTTTTTTGGGATTATTTTATGGGTATTGGGCTTAGATTTAGGAAATTGGGTTGGGCCAATGTCTTGTTGGGTTTTAATTTTAGACTAAGAAGATTAAAGATATAATGTGTTTATATAAATATAAAATTTACTCTTGATAAATGAAAATACACACCTAAAATAAAAATAAATACTAAAAGTGATACTATTTTGGTATTTTTAATAAAACTCCTAATAAAATAGTATGACTATAAGACATTAATGAAACTATTTTTGTAATTTTATTTTATTTTGTGATAAAATAAAGTAAAAGAGTTAAAACTAGTTAAAATAACGATATTAGGCATAAACTAAATATTTAAACGCTAGAATGTATAAAATTTTGGGGAGGGTCAAAAATTACATGTCTACAGTAAACATTGAGTTGAGATTGAAATATTAAATGGTGATAGAAACTATGATGAAATATTAATTTCTTGTGAAATTCCTCTTTATATGTTATTGATGATTCTGTGATTGGTGAGGAAGAGTGTAAAGCACGAAGGGTGATGTCGTGCATGATTAATTTTTATTGTAAGGAAGCGTGTAAAGCATGAAGGGTGATGCCGTACATGATTTATTTATATTGTGAGGAAGATATTAAAGCACGAAGGGTGATGTCGTGCATTCTTAAATATAATCTAGTAAGGATGAGAGTAAAAGCACGAAGGGTGATGCCGTGTATTCTATTTTTTATTTGGTGAGGCTGAGAGTAAAAGCACGAAAGATGATGCCGTGCAAATTTCCTTTCTATTTTTAACTGCTAGAATTATTGTGGGTCACTGTCTAATTCTGTCTTGTTGTTTTCCTCGCTCTTTATGTAAAACAAATTCCCTATCGCATGCTCCCTTCCCATTATTTGTTGTTTTAAATTCTTTATTTGATGTTATTTATGTTAGCATGATTACTCTGTCCAGGTTTTTATGTGGTGTCATGTCCTAGCCTCGTCACTACTTCGTTGCGGTTAGGCTCGGCACTTACCGGTACATGGGGTCGGTTGTACTGATACTGCACTCTGCACTTCTTGTGTAGATCTAGGTTTAGGTCCGAGATGAGTTCGAGATAGAGCTAGTACTATTCGCATGGAGACACGAGATAGATCTGCTGGCGTCCGCAGATTCCTGGAGTCTTCTCCACATTATTTAGATTACTGTTTTATTTGATTCAAAACAGTCATACACTATTTCTTGAACAAATTACTTGTAGTATTCTTTAGTAGTTCGTGAATTGTGACTCCAAACCCTGGGTAGCTAGATATTACAGTTAGCTTCGAGCTCCGTTTTATTATTTCTCATATTATTTTGGATTTATTTGTTGGATAATTTTAGACTTAGTATTATATTTTAATTGTTTTAAATGTTGAATCCCTCTAACATTGGCTTGCCTAGCAAGTATGATGTTAGGCGCCATCACGATCCCGAGAGTTGGGAATTTTGGTCGTGACAATCACAGTCCCACGGGTGGGAATTCTGAGTCGTGAGAGCTCCAATACGCTCCAACTCTAAAATCGTCTCACTTTTGAGATCCTCACTTTCAAACGCTTGGTCAACCTTGGCATCATCAATAATATTTTGCTCGAATGGTTGGAACTCCTCTTTCTGCTCCTCAAGCTGGCTAGTATCCACAACAATTGGTTGTTGGGCATCAGATGCCTTAACCTTTTCATTCAATTGAGCATGCAGGTCATGAATATCTGAGCTAAATCGGTCTCTATCTTTCCTGAGCTTAGTTCTTCCGTCTATCAATCGTTCTGCCATATTTGAAAGGCCAATATGGAGAAACACATAAAATTATATTAGTTGAGTTTGTTCCTCTATCTAAAATTGGCTTACGATGTCTTCTTTTTCAAAGTTATCTTCTTGTATGAACTTGCTTTCTTCACCAAATTCTTCCACGCTGGCCTTCATTCTCGTGATTGTTGCACTAGCGAAAAAAATTATTGCACTAACTTTTTTATATGTTTTTTATTTTCATCTTATTGCTTGGCCAATTTCCTCACCATGTCCATACTTAATACGGAAACACGTTCCACGTCCTCCACTTTATTGCTCCTATCAAACTCACAAACATTATTAGAAAAATCATATTAATAGCTCACATAAGGATAAAAAGAATTAGGACAGGCATCCCAATGGCCACCTTGATCACTACACACACTACAAATACTCCACCCAAAAGATTGAGATGGTACATTCAACCCGCTCCCAGAAATATTTTCACAATTTAGCCACAAGTGCGGGCCTCCATGATATAGACAAGGCTTACTAAAATAAGAATAACCACCATTCAACCAATTTTTATTACAAGATGCCATGTCAAATATTACTTCATCCGTTTCAATTTATGTGAATCTATTTGACTCGGCACCACTAACTAATATTAAAATTTTGAATAGATAAAAAGTAAAACTCTAATCTAGCAAAATAGTCAATTTCAAATTTCTCTGGTAACAACATCAAAAACTTGTTGTTCCCAAACTCACACGCAAACATACGTGGTCCACAAGTAATAAAATCATAAATAAAGTATCGTTCCCACGAAGACTTATGATTTAACTATCAATTAAATTAAACTCAACAATTAATCTATTCGAGCAATTCCGAAGATGTAATTATTCAACTTAAACTAATCTTGTTAGTCCTTTTGGGGAGTATGTAGGGAATATCCCTTTTATCTCTTAAGTGAACCTAATTTGGATTTCTCTTTTTATGGATCCATTTATGATCAGTTCCTTCTCTCCTCCCTTGGATTGATTTTTCATCATTTTTTTTTTCTATTTATCCCTTGTCCAGTAATTCTTTTGTTATCCCCTTTGTTTTATCTTGTTTTGTTTTACTTGCTTCCGCCTATTTGAATTCGTATCATCAAATCAATAAGAGGTTCGTGAATTGCTATTCTTTTTGCTGAAAGAAGAAGGCATATGGTATACATACACAATTAGCCGTAACAAAAAGTTGACATTCTCCTTAATATATGATTGAAGGGTTATTAACATAGTAGGATTTTACTAAGTATGTTGTAATGTTGATTAATTTGTCTGAAGATTTGAAAGCTTGTCAAATCATTTGGAAGCTAAATAAGCTAAAGGAGTGATTATTTCGCTTTGAAAAAGAAAAGTATCTCAATATAAGGTCTTCATTTAGCTCTCAGATTATTTGAGAATAGCTCCACCAGGCATTAAAAAAAAAGGAGCGTGGTATTAGCAATCTTTATCGGAAAGAAGCTAATCGACTCATGCAAAAGGCTTAATGTCACCACGACGAGACTGGTCCCTCTTTTAGTAGACTCAACTATTAATATTCATGAAGAAATGAATGTCGGGCTCTTTCTTTCACTGCTAACCCCAAGAAGTTTCAACATGCTGAAACTTTCCGTTTCGTCGACGCCCCGAGCTTGTGGTGTTTGAAGCATGACTCAGAATAAATAATCCCTCAGGTCCAAAATAAGTGAGTTTTTGGCCTTTTTTGTGGTCCAAAATAATTTTTTCAGATTTCAAGAACGAATTAATTATTTTTTCCCTACATTACCCTTGGAGTAAATAGTGTTGGAGTATGTGTTGGGAGTGTTTATGTGAGATAGTAAAGATTAATATGGTCAATTTCATTGTTAATTAATGTTAAAAGGTAAATTTCTTAATTTGTGTTAAAAACATCAAAAAAATCACTTATTTTGGACCGGAGGGAGTAGCTAGTACATGTTATTACCCGCACACTCCATCACATTGTTTCAATTCGGTTACCTTTATATAAAATAATGGTTGACGTGTAAGAAGTTGACTGACATTTTCTCTATTTCAAAAACGGAAAATTTCTAGTCAATCTTTAACAATCAATGTTCATTCTTTTGAAAGAAAACAAAAAGCTCAAGTCAATCTTTCCAGTTAGGTATTCTTGGTAAATATCTCCTTTCAGATGTTCTATATTGTGGTGAAAATGTAGAATCCATACAAAAAGACTGATATCAGCTCTTGAAAAACAAGAAAGTCATATCCAAGAAGGAAAATAATCCAGCCATATATGGACTTATCAAGCAAAAAAAACTCCATCAATAGTTGTAGAAGAATTTCTAACTTTTGGGTTTAATACATCCTCAATGACCAATGAAGAAGAAAAAGATTCACAAAACATAATCATACATGGCGAAAAACTTGAGAAGAAGAAGATTGATTATGAGAATGAGAATGAAAATGAAGAAAAGAATAGTGCCACAATTACTTCAGATAAATCAACATATAGTAAGAAGAAGAGAAATTCCAGTGGTGGAGCTTTTAATATTTTTCGGAACTTGATGAGTTGTGGAGCTGTGGAGACCAATGACTCGTCAATAATTACCGTGAATCGAACAAATATGGCTTCTTCCAACAACAAATCGACTAGTTTGTTGATGGAGATTTCTGAATGTGAGAACAAATATGTAGGGTCCCAACAAAGGTTATTAACCACTGATTGGGATATTCAACCAACTAATGGAAGGTAATTCACATTTACATTAACATCATGAATTCAGCGCTTTGGATCAATAACAAATAATTTAAATAATGCAGTGTTTCAATTGAATGTATTTTACATAATTTACTCTGCTCCAGGAAAAGCTGTAACGGGGCGAATGAGAAGACTGAATTTGGTAGAAACAAATCATTTTGTGCTGCTAACAAACCTCTTAAGAACCCCAACTGCTCGTAAGATCACTTTTTTCTGGCAAGGCAACTTAACTTGGTATTTTAATTGATAGTTTTGGTGTTTGTTACTTGCTTAGACCGTCTGCCATTGGCTGAATTTAAGAAAGTGCTCAGTAATAATTAAGAGCTTATTTCTGTTAATATTTTACTACAAATGCAGCCAATGCGGGAAGCCATTCAAGCCTGAGAAACTTCACAGCCACATGAAATCCTGCAAAGGAATGAAAGCCTTGGGAAGAGGTAGAATTCCTATTACTGACTAGTGACAAGACATCCAAAGATGTTTTATTTAAGCTCGAATTAAAAGTATGTTTTATTTATGTTATGTTTGTGTTTGCTTTAGCGTGCCTAAGTCTTATTTGTCAAATGTCATTTATGAAATGAGTTTAACTTTGTGTCACGATCCGAAATTCTACCCTTCAGGCTGTGATGGCGTCTAACGTTGAACCCACTAGACAAGTCAACGTTTGAATTAAATTGACTTATTAACAATTAAATAACAAAAAATAACTAGAACAATGATAATAAAAATGCGGAAGTAATACAAAATTCAATAATTCAGTAAAAGTCCCGTAATAATTTTACTTAAGTACAACCCCAGAAACCGGTGCCACAATCTCACGAACAGTCTAAGATTTTACTAAATACAATGGTCTGAAATAAGTAGATACAACTGTCTTGGAACTAATGAAATAAGACAGAAAATGAGAGAAAAGGGTAAGAGGTGACGCCAAGGCCTGCGGACGTCTGCAGGACTACCTCGGTGTCGCCGCGGACTGGAGGATACTCCTTCGCTCAGTGTCCACTAGGTCCGGCGATGTAATCTGCACATCATAGAGAAGTGCAGGTGTAGCATCAGTACAACCGACCCCATGTACTGAGTAAGTGCCGAGCCTAACCTCGGTGAAGTAGTGACGAGGCTAGGACACGACAACAAATAACACATGTGCAGTTCAATAATATAACAGGAAGTAATGACAGGAAATGAACAAGTAATACAACTACGGGGGAGAACATGCTGGGGATAAAGGGGCCACAACTGCTAAAACAACAGAACAAGATAATAATTGAAATGTAGAAATAACAGCAGGAATTTAACAGCTTGGAACAAGTAAATAAACAGAAAAAGGCACAGCGTGTCCCCTCATGCATAACCTCACAATCACTCGGCACGGAATGTCCCCCCGTGCATAACCTTACAGTCACTCGGCACAGAATGTCTCCTCGTGCATAAATAATAATCACTCAGCACAGAATGTCCCCTTGTGCAATAATAGATAATCACTCGGCACAGAATGTCCCCTCGTGCAATAATAGATAATCACTCGGCACGGAATGTCCCCTCATGCAAAACCTCACAATCACTCGGCACAGAATGTCCCCTCGTGCATAACATAAATAAAAGCAACAATTAGACAGGAAAATACAACAATAGGAAACCTCAAATACGCTAAAATATTCAACAAAGATTCTATCGTCCCGGAAAGGGACTCAGCTATAACCAATATCACTCAGAGGTATAATTCAACAATATAATCCTCAACCGAATGAGTAATCAAATAACTTCCACATCATTAAATACTCTCAATTTATCACTTCCAGAATGATAAGAAATCCGTAACACAGAGTATATCAAAGAACATAATGAAAATTATCAAGTTCGACTCACGGGCATGCTTGACCACAACATATAGGTACCCGTAACCTCACCTATACGTTGGACATGGATTAACACATAGCAAATAAGACTCTATACCTATTCCTTCAAGCTAAAGTTAGGCCAAACACTTACCTCGGCTCCAAGAATGCGAATCAAGCCTCTAACACCGCTTTTCCACACGAATCTGACTCCGAAACAATCGTATCTATACATAATCGACTCAATAATATCAATAATTATTCAACAATTCAATTCCACAACCTAATTATAGATTTTCCAACATTATTCCAAAAATTCCAAAATTCGACCCCGGGCCCGCTTGGTCCAAACACGAGGTTCGGACCAAAACCCGATCACCCATTCCGCCACGAGCCCGAATATACAATTTGTTTTGAAATCCGACTCCAATACGAGGTTGAATTTTCAAAAATTCAAAAAGCCCTAACTCTACCCAAATCCCCAATTTCTACCCTTTAATTCCATGTTTTTAGGCCTATAATCTAATAATTGTTGATGAAAATGGAAGAAAATGGAGTTAAGATCACTTACCTATGAAGCTATGGTAGAAGAGGTGCTCCAAAATCGTCTAAGAGGGTTGGGGAAGATGGAGTTTTGAGAAAAATGGGTTAAGTCCCGAAACTATTCTGTTTTTGGGTATTAAAAATGACTAAGCGAAATAAGGCTGTGCATTCGCGGTCCCAGCTCCGCGTTCGCACAGGTTTATCAGGTGGTCCCTATGCGTACGCTGATGAGTGGTGATTTTACCACTCAATTTGGCCTCTTTTCGTTAAGTTTTGCATCAGTCAATGATAACTTAAGGTCGTTTATAGTGTGTAATTGCTCGAATTTCAGGGAAATGATGCCATGAAGTGGTTGGTGTTGAATTGGAGTGAAGTTGAACAAAAAGTGGTGAAAAATGCACAAAACGCTCCAGTGATTCCGCACCTGCGGACTCTGGGCCGCTGGTGCGACCTCGCATCTGCGGAGGACAGAACGCACATGCGAAGAAAGGCTCAACTGCACAAAATCGCACATGCGGAGTAGTTCACGCACCTGCGGAACCGCAGGTGCGACCATTTGTCCGCATATGCAGAAATTGGTCAAGACATCCAGCACCGCACCTGCGAGTGGATTTCCGCTCCTGCGGAACCACACCTGCGAAGATTCTTCCGCAGGTGTGGTCAACAAGCTTCAGGGATGGGCAGAATTGGAAAATCACATTTTCATTCCCAACTCACATATACTCGACCTAGCAGACATTTTTCTCTATCTTTTGGCATGTCTTTGGCTTTGTAAATACATTTTTGAGAGAGAAGAACAAGTCTTGAAGCTAGGGTTTGCACACACACTTGGGATTTGAAGATTTCACTCTTGTGGTTAAGCTTTTCTTACCCATTTATGTTTGTTTCTTCATTTCCTTGATTCGTATTGAATATTGAAGTGTGTAGTATTTATTTCCAACACTTGAATCTTGTTTATGGAAATTTACATATTTAAAATGTGGATTAAATACCTTGTTGTGCTTATGTATTGAATGATTTTATTATATTTATGAAGTGAGTTATTGTTTCTTTAATTATTCTTGTTCTTTAATGTTTCCAAAGGGATTAGCTAACCCTAGGACTCACCCATTAACTCCGAATTAATTTTGGAAAAGATAATTTTGGGTTGGGAAAGATTAATTAACAAGAACTTGAGGCTTTAATCTTCATTTTATAGATTCTACCTAGGGATAGGATTGAACTACTTGTAGCCATATCCGGGTGTGCTTAATCTTTTAATTGGGTTAGGAATAATTCAATTAGGAAGTCTTGTTAGTCTTTGGAAAAAGCTAATTAAGAATTATTATCCGTGGCTAATTAACATAAACTCGCTCATACTTGTAAAATCGTGAAATACATTGGATCGTTACTTGAGTGTAATTCCCGACGTATCCATACTTGATGCCATTGGTCATTTTACTTGCTTTCTAGGTTAGTTTATATTTTCGCATTTAGTTATAAACAACTTTCAAAACCAAAATCTTATTTGTTTGGCATTGCACGATAATGTGATAACTCTCTTGCTTTCCTAATCGCCTCCATATTGTTCTCTGTGGTATTCGACCCCAACCTTGTTGGGTTACTATATTTGACATCAATCTCTTACACTATTTTAAAGTGTAATTTGAGCGTATCAAATTTTGGCGCCGTTGCCGAGGAACAATTGGCGTAATTTAGGTTGTTTGAGAAGTAAGCATAAGTGTTTTGATCCAAACTTGTGAATATTTGTGTAAATATTTTTCTTGTTTATTTCCTTAATTTTAGATATAAAAAAAAACAAAAAAAATTATGGCATCTTATAATGAAAATTGGTCGGATGGTAGTTGTTCATTCTTTGATGACCCTTGTCCTTATTGTGGAGGAACACACTCGTGGCAAAATTGTTTAAATTTTCCCGGGGATGGATTGTTCGCACAATATCAAACCTATGAGTGGAGTGTTTGTGATAGGTGTGGTTGCCAAAATGGTCATTGGTATGATTGTGTATATTTGTCCGTCCCTTCCCCTAGCCCCCACTATGATGAATCTACTTTTTGTGATGGAAATTTTAGGGGCCATGAAATGGAGGAATTTGAGCATGGTATAAATGGAGAGTTCAAGCTCATGTTGAAATGCTTACTTGAAGAGGGAAACCATGAGCAAAATGCCTTGGAACAACTTTCGGAGACTAGTCTCCAAAATGATTTGGCACTTGAAAGGTTGCACTCACAAATGGATGCAATGATTGAAGCTTCAAGGGTTCAAAAAGCCTTGGAGGTGAGTGAGAACCAAGAAGTTGAAAATTCTTCCTTGGCACTTGAACAAAGCCAAGAAGAACTCTCAAATGCTCAAAATGAGAAGATGATGCTCATGTTGGAGGCCATTCTTAAAAATAAGGAAAAGCACAACCTTGCGCTTGAAGAATTGAAACATGATGTGACTCAAAATGATGAGATCATCTGCACTTTGGAGGATCAAATGCAAGCATTGATGGAGGCCCATCATGCCTCTCAAGTTGAAAGTGTGGATGAAAGCCAAGAAGAGTTCAATTTCGAGGGTGAGAGTGAGTGCTACTTTGAGGAATCAAGCCTTGAACATCCGCCAACCGACTCCATGAGTGTTAGTGATGCCAACAAAAATATGGAACTAGAGTCAACGGGGGTAATTGAAAATTTGATTGAAATTGACTCTATTCCGGGGGGAAATGAGGATGTCAAAATCTGGAAAAATTTGCAAGTTGGAGGTTTGAAGGCACATTCCAAGCATTTTTCAACAATGGAATTGTGTGGTGATACGAAAGCTGAACTACACGGATCAATGGGGGATTGCGAGGAGAAAAAATTCATAACGTACATCTTACAAGTTGAAGAAATAAGAAGGAAAAATGATATTCCTCACATGAGAGACAAGAAGTGCAAAATGAAGAATTTAAGGCTTGGCTCGGTCATCTACTTACCACCCCCAACCGCCCGTGGTCACAAACTTGATTCCAAGCGAGATGCCCAGTTCATATCGTCAAAGTGGCGAGAAAAGTGGTAAACAAATTGACTTGCGTCGCGCCACGACGTTAAATGCGGCGCTTGGTGGGAGGCAACCCATTGTTTTTAAAATTTTTTGGTCATTTCTGAAATTTTCCTTTTTAGAATAGCTTATTATATATTTTCTAACCAATCTGCCAAGTTTCACATTTTTTAGAGTTGATTTGGGCAGGTTGTGGATACCGGGGGGTCAAAACCAGTGCAAGAAACAAAACAATTGCTAGGCAAACATTCTTCCCAAGTCTGCGATCCCCCATGTTAAAAATGCTATAGCAGAGTGGTGTTTGCGATCAAAAATGTCCACAGTTTATTTGTTGCGGAACCCAGGGATTTTGCACCTGCAGTCAGGATTCCGCAGGTGCGGCTCCGCAGAAGTGTCTTGTGACTCGCAGGTGCGGATCAATTCATGCACGTGCGCACCCGCAGGTGTGAAAAAAGCATCGCAGGTGCGGAAGTCGCACAACTAAAAGCCCCAAATCTGTCTCTCCAGGTAAGTTTTCTATAATCCCTAAACTCAAAAGAAGAAAAATCACTGTGTGCTCAATTCTCTCAACCCTCACTCGCTGCAAATCACAAGAGACTCTACAGGTATTTTCACTCTTCTCGGCCTCACTTTGGCATTCTTCTATCCCCATTCTATTCTTGTTGTGTTATGGGTATTTCTTGTTAAAGCCATTAATGGTCGTGTACTCTCATTCCCATGACCCTTCTGATTTAGGGTAGAATTAGAGTGAGGATTTGGTTGAGAGTAGGAAATGTGAGTTGGGTTCAGTAAAGCGACAACTTGCGGGGTTGTTTTGAGAGCCCAAATTCGAGTGAGGAGGGGGTAAACTTCATATGCTCGCAAAGTGTTCGGTTAATTGTATAGGTTTAAAATTGAGTGCCTCGTACCTTAATTTTAGTGTTAATGAAGTTAGAACAAAGTTTGGTACACTAATCTGGAAGTCTTGAGTATAGATTAGTGGCCAAAAGCAAAGCCCAAGTCAAAAATGACACAAACAAGTCTTGGCAGTTGAGTTTTAAACGAAAGACCGCAGGCGCGACAGAATTTCTGCAGGTGCGACTTCGCACCTGCGAGTCCATCACCGTAGGTGCGATAATTTCCGCAGGAGCGATAAAATTTTCGCAGGTGCGAAACTGCACCTGCGCTCAAAGTTCCGCAGGTGCGGAAACGGCCCAGTCCTGCCAAAAACCAGTAGCCTTGCAACAGGGCCTTCCCGGGCCCGTTCGACTTGGTTCTTTGGCCTATTTGCAGTGTTTTAAGATGCTTAACAATATTCCACTGCTTGGCTAACTTTGTTTAAATTTTTTTAAGTACTTTGACTCAGAAATGAACCCGAACGCACACCAAAAACTTTCCGAATGAGTCTGAAATTGAAGAAGTTGGGGAACATTATGATGAAGACCGGTTCATTTCGGCTGAATGTCAACGCTGGTACTACGACAACCTCCTTACCAAAAAATTGGTGCTTGAGAGAGGGATTGAGGAGAAAAAATTAGGTGAAAAGCTCCCGGATTTCTACGCTCAGTTGATATCCTCTAGGTGGTCGTGTTTCATTCCCACTCCGTGCAAAGCCAATGAGACATGGGTTCGAGAATTCTACGCCAATCTCAGGCGTGCAAACTTCGACGATCCTCACCTCATCATCAGAAGGAAAGTAGTGAGGTTCGGGGCAGAATTAATGATGCACTTGGGATTCCAAGCCACCCAATAGATCTAGTACGAGAGAAGGATCATTACGAAAACTCGGCGTGGCTTATGTCCAGATTGTACCCCGAGAGTGTCAGAACACAATGGGCAAACAAGAGGAAAGGCTTGAAGTCAACCGACTTTACTGCCGAGGCAAAGATATGGCTATATATTCTGAGCAGCAGGGTGTCCCCCAATGGGAATGTTACAGATGTGTCTTACACCAGAGCCTTGATCATTGCTTGCCTGCTTGATGGCATTCCAGTGAACCCGGGCCATTACATTTTGAGTGAGATGAGGATATATTTTCTTGACGATGGGCCGGGGTTATTGTTTCCATCTTTGATTACTGAGTTGTGAAAGCGGGCGCAGGTCGAGGAGCGCCACACTGATCATTGGGTGCCCGACGACAAACCCTTCCACCCGCTGAGAGTCAAGGGGGAGGGTGGAGCAGTGACGAGCAAGAAAAGGAAGGTAACCACCATCACTGCCAGAGCCGGATCCTCCTCACAGCCTGGTGCATCAAAGGGTTCTTTTGGGGAGATGAACTCCCAGTTTGCTATCCTGCAGGACCTAGTGTCCAAGCTTCCCATAGGGCCTTCCACTTCCCAGCCTCAACCTCTACCTGATTACTACTCCAGAGCCGAGATACTGAGATATTTTGAGACTCAGGACAGGATGTCAGCATCTCTGACACAGCTAGACACAGCCTACACCAGCCTGGATAAGGCTCATGTTGACCTGAAAGATTCATTTGACAAGGAGAAGGTGAAGAATAAAAATAAAGGTAAACTCCTGATCAAGGTTTGGAGAAGCATCAAGGCTATCTTCAGGTGGGGGCAGCCGAGCAAGAAGCTGCCAGTTACAGATGCTGAGGACAACGAGGAATACTTGTTCATGACCGATGGTGAGGGTGCAGATGCCAATGATGATGATGACGACGAGACCTCTCAGCAGCAGTGACCGGCCTCCTCCCCTGCAGTATGCTAGTCTGATGCAGACCTCAGGGAGACCCTCAAACTAAGCTATTTATTTCGATATTGTGCAGTGGGAACACTACAATGTTTCTAGTTGGGGGTGGCTTTTGTACATTGTAGCTATCATGACTTGGTTTATGACATTTATTTATGACATTGTTATGTGCCCTCGCCGGGCTTCTGTCTTATGTATGGATACTTTGTGCCCTTGCCAGGCTTATTTTGGAAAACCTCTGCTAAACTTGGTGTGACTGGGTTATTTTGATTTCTTTTGTATCATTTATTTTCTTTAGTAGTTGGTTATATTTTAGCTTTTTAGTTTTTGTTAGTAGCTTTGTTATTTAATTTTTAGTACCTTAATAATACTTCTTTGGGTTTTCTTCATGCTACGGTTCTTTCCCAAGGAACATTTTTGAAGTGAACCGGGTGACTTTTCCCTATGATAGATGGTGTGACAACTTTCTTAAGGGAATTAGTCTTGTTTTGCTAGGAAGAGGCTTTTGGATTATTTGGTACTAAAGAAATTATCCTTTTGTATGTGAAATGTAAAGTAAGAATACCCCTCAAAATTTTGGTTTTGAAGTAAAACAAGTAAGTTGCATGGTGAAGAATACTCTTAGTGTTAAGATTTTGGCTCTTTTAGTGACTCTTTATCCACTAGCTTGAAAATCTTGCTCTAGACTCCTGTTGGATAGTGATATTGATCCGTCTTTATTAATTCATGTGCCATGTGTGTTAGTGTTTGTATAAATAAATCTTGTGTTCACTTCTATCATCTAGAACTTGCCCGGTTGGTCTTTCAATTCTAATGATAAGTATGTTTGGTTGGAGAAATGACCTTAGGCATTCTTTGTGTTATTTGGAAACCCCGTTAGCCTTCCGAGCCACCATTGTATACATATTATCACTAGTTACCCCATTTGAGCCTTGAACCTTCTCTTTGGTCACCTCATTACAAACCTTCCCCTTTTGCAAAATAATTCCCTCTTTTGAACCCGTCCCTCCTTGAATATGAGAATGAGGCGAAAAGCCTAAGTTGGGGGTTTGGTATCAAGGTGGAGATTGGTAAGGTTGTACATTGAGTGTAGAATATATACCTCAAAAGATTCATGTGAAAATTATTCAAGCTCCAAAAGAAAACAAAAAATAGAGAAAAAAAAAGAAAAGAAAAGAGATATGTATGTAAATAAATATGGGAGCTTTGAAGAGATCTAGTGAGGTATTTAAAGTATTTCTATGTTGGTAACTAAATGCCAATGAGGCTATGTGGTGTGAAAAAGAAACAAAGTGCAACAAGAAAGGAAAATGTGAGTAGTGTTCAAGAAGGGTGTAGTTACTTTCCCAAATGTGTATCCTACCCTTCCCTAAACCCACATTACAAGCGTAAAAAGCCCTTATGGGATCTCCAACCGAATATTCTTGAATATGCGATGAATTAAAATAAGGGCAAGCCTATTGTATGATTGGTTGTAACACTTGAAAGTCTTTGTGAGTGTGAGTGTCTTTGTTAATATGTCCCTTATTGTTGTCATTGTAAATATTGTGAGTTGGGACTTTATTTCTTTCTTGTGAGGGCACATGAATTAAGGTTGAACGGTGAATTTGATATATTCAGAAATGAACGAGTTGAGCATTTGTAGTACACGAGTGTTGTTGAGTCACTTCTTGAGGCTTATTCTTGTCACTTGATTATTTTTGAAACTCTCGTGCACTTCTTGAGGTTGTTTGTAAATGGGGGAGTTATTCGGGTAAGATGCATACTTGAGCCTAAGTATTAGTACCAACCAAATCCATAAGTATAATGCTTAGTCGGAGAATGTGACTTGTGAATAAGAGCAATGCAACTTGTGTTTGAAATAGTAGAACCTCATTGAGTTATTAGGTTTGATTTGCTTGAGGGCAAGCAAAAGCTCTAAGTTGGGGGTGTTGATGAGTGGTGATTTTACCACTCATTTTTGCCTCTTTTCGTTAAGTTTTGCATCATTCAATGATAACTTGGGGTTGTTTATAGTGTGTAATTGCTCGAATTTCAGGGAAATGATGCCATGAAGTGGTTGGTGTTGAATTGGAGTGAAGTTGAACAAAAAAGTGGTGAAAAATGCACAAAAAACTTCAGTGATTCCGCACCTGCAGACTCTGGGCCGCTGGTGCGACCTCGCACCTGCGGAGGACGGAACGCACCTGCGAAGAAAAGCTCAGCTGCACAAAATCACACCTGCGGGGTAGTTCACGCACCTGCGGAACCGCAGGTGCGACCATTTGTCTGCATCTGCGAAAATTGGTCAAGACATCCAGAACCGCACCTGCGAGTGGATTTCCGCTCCTGCGGAACCACACCTGCGAAGATTCTTTCGTAGGTGCGGTCAACGAGCTTAAGGGATGGACAGAATTGGAGAATCACATTTT
Source organism: Nicotiana undulata (assembly GCA_005239495.1). Lineage (NCBI taxonomy): Eukaryota > Viridiplantae > Streptophyta > Magnoliopsida > Solanales > Solanaceae > Nicotiana > Nicotiana undulata. The sequence goes on from MDKH01168509.1 coordinate 77,133, forward strand.
CATTCCCAACTCACATATACTCGACCTAGCAGACATTTTTCTCTATCTTTTGGCATATCTTTGGCTTTGTAAATACATTTTTGAGAGAGAAGAACAAATCTTGAAGCTAGGGTTTGCACACACTTGGGATTCGAAGATTTCACTCTTGTGGTTAAGCTTTTCTTACCCATTTATGTTTGTTTCTTCATTTCCTTGATTTATATTGAATATTTAAGTGTGTAGTATTTATTTCTAACACTTGAGTCTTGTTTATGGAAATTTACATATTTGAAGTGTGGATTAAATACCTTGTTGTGCTTATGTATTGAATGATTTTATTATATTTATGAAGTGAGTTATTGTTTGTATAATTATTCTTGTTCTTTAATGTTTCCAAAGGGATTAGCTAACCCTAGGACTCGCCCATTAACTCTGAATTAATTTTGAAAAAGATAATTTGGGGTTGGGAAAGATTAATTAAGAAGAACTTGAGGCTTTAACCCTCATTTTATAGATTCTACCTAGGGATAGCATTGAACTACTTGTAGCCATATTCGGGTGTGCTTAGTCTTTTAATTGGGTTAGGAATAATTCAATTAGGAAGTCTTGTTAGCCTTTGGAAAAAGCTAATTAAGAATTATTATCCGTCGCTAATTAACATAAACTCGCTCATATTTGTAAAATCGTGAAATACATTGGATCGTTACTTGAGTGTAATTCCCGACGTATCTATACTTGATGCCATTGGTCATTTTAGTTGCTTTCTCGGTTAGTTTATATTTTCGCATTTAGTTATAAACAACTTTCAAAACCAAAATCTTATTTGTTTGGCATTGCACGATAAAGTGATAACTCTCTTGCTTTCCTAATCGCCTCCATATTATTTTCTGTGGGATTCGACCCCAACCTTGTTGGATTACTATATTTGACATCGATCGCTTACACTATTTTAAGGTGTAATTTGAGCGTATCATTCGTGAGTTAAACTCTGCGTTCGCACAGGGTAAATTCTACCCAGCCCCCGAGGCCCATGCTAACACTGTGCGTTCGCACCCTATACCCCGCGTTCGCACAGTGTACCCCAGCTACCCCTCCGCGTTCGCACTTGGCATGGTGCGTTCGCACTGACCAAAAAGCTACCCTGACCCCTAGCACTCAATTACCCTGTGCGTTCGCACTACTTTGATTGCGTTCGCATAGGGTAAATCCCTGGACACCAGCAACAACTCAAAAACATCAGATTTTTCCTATGTTTTGCACCCTGACACCTACCCGAAACTCACCCGAGCCCTCGGGGCTCAAAACCAAATACACACACAGCCTCATAAACATCCTACGGACTTATTCGAGTAATCAAAACACCAAAATAACATCGTAAACACTGAATTAAGCCTCAAAATAGATAACAATTCTCAAAACTTCATTAACTTTCAAATTTTCCATTTTTAGTCCGAATTACCTCAAACTGAGTCTGTTTCTTACCAAATTTCACAGGTAGCTCATAATAAACATATTGAACCTATTCCGGGCTCCGGAACCATAATATGGGCCCGATAACACAGGTTTCACATCAATTCTCATTTTCAAAAAACTTCATATTTTTCAGAAAAACAATTTTCTTTAAAAATTCATTTCTCGGACTTAGGACCTCGGAATTCGATTCCGGGCATACGCCCAAGTCCCATATTTTCCTACGAACCCTCCGGGGCCGTCAAATCACGGGTCCGAGTCCGTTTACCAAAAATGTTGACCAAAGTTAGCTTTGTTCAATTAATTATCAAAAATTCAACATTTTATCAGTTTTCCACATCAAGGCTTCCCGGCTACGCGCTCGGGATGCGCACACACATCGAGGTGAGATAAATGGAGGCTTTCAGGGCCTCGAAAATCAGATTAAGTTAAAACTACACGGGATGACCTTTTGGGTCATCACAATCTCCACCTCTAAAACAAATATTCGTCCTCGAACGGACATAAAAAAGTCCCTGAAACGCGAAACAGATGGGGATATCGGCTCCGCATATCCGATTTGAACTCCCAAGTAGCTGCCTCAACAGGCTGACCTCTCCACTGAACACGAACCGAAGGATAACTCTTCGATTTCAACTGACGAACCTTCCGGGCTAATATGGCTACCGACTCCTCCTCATAAGTCAAATCCTTGTCCAACTAGACACCGCTGAAGTCAAGTACATGAGATGGAACCGCAATATACCTGTGAAGCATAGATACGTGAAACATCGGGTGCACAACTGATAAACTCGGTGGCAAGGCAAGTCTGTAAGCCACCTCTCCTACCTTATCCAGAATCTCGAATGGACCAATGTACTTAGGGCTCAACTTGCCCTTCTTTCCGAACCTCATCACGCCCTTCATGGTCGACACCCGAATAAATACCCGGTCTCCTATCATATATGCCAAATCTCAAACTCTGCGATTCGCATAACTCTTATGCCTGGACTGAGCTGCACGAAGTCTATCCTGGATGATCTTCACCTTGTCCAAGGCATCCTGGACTAACTCAGAACCCAACAATCTGGCTTTTCCCGGCTCAAACCATCCGACTGGCGACCGATACGCCTACCATACAATGCCTCATACGGAGCCATCTGAATGCTCGACTGATAGCTGTTGTTGTAGGAAAACTCAGCTAAAGGAAAGAACTGGTCCCATGAACCACCAAAGTCAATGACACACGCTCGTAGCATATCCTCCAACATCTGAATAGTGCGCTTGGACTGTCCGTCTGTCTGAGGATGAAACGCTGTGCTCAAATCAACTCGTGTGCCCAACTCACGCTGAAATACTCTCCAGAAATGGGAGGTAAACTGAGTACCTCGGTCTGAAATAATGGATACGGGCACACCATGCAATCGAACAATCTCTCTCATATAGATCTTTGCCAACTTCTCCGATGAATATGAGACTGACACAAGAATGAAGTGGGATGACTTGGTCAGCCTATCCACAATAACGCACACCGCATCAAACATCCTCTGACTGTGGGAGTCCAACTACAAAATCCATGGTGATACGCTCCCACTTCCACTCGGGAAGCTCAATCTGCTGCATCAAACCACCAGGTCTCTGGTGCTCGTACTTAACCTGCTGACAGTTCAAGCACTGAGCTACATAGGCTACAATATCCTTCTTCATCCTTGGCCACCAATAATGCTGCCGCAAGTTCTGGTACATCTTTGCGGCGCTCGGATGAATGGAATACCGGGAACTATGAGCCTCCTGCAATATCAACTCACGAATACCATCAGCATCAGGTACGCAAATACGACCCTGAATCCTCAAGACTCCCTTATCATCACTTGTGACCTGCTTGCAACCTCCGTGCCGGACTGTATCTCTAATAACACATAAATGACGATCATCATACTGCCTGGCCCGAATACGATCATACAATGAAGAACGGGCCATGGTATAGGCCAAAACACTACCAGTCTCTAAAACCTCCAATCTCATAAATCTGTTGGCCAAATCTTGAACATCCAAGGCAAGTGGTCGCTCTCCGACTGATAAATAAGCAAGACTACCCATACTGGCTGACTTCCGACTCAAAGCATCGGCCACCACGTTGGCCTTTCCCGGATGATAGAGAATGGTAATGTCATAATCCTTCAACATCTCTAACCATCTCCTCTGCCTCATATTCAACTCTTTCTGCTTGAATAGATATTGCAGACTCTTATGATCCGTGAACACCTCACATGGCACCCCATACAGATAATCCCTCCAAATCTTCAACGCATGAACAATAGCTGCTAACTCCAAATCATGGACTGGATAGTTCTTCTCATGAACCTTCAACTGACGTGAAGCATAAGCTATAACCTTGCCCTCCTGTATCAACACTGCACCAGGTCCAACCTGTGAAGCATCACAATACACGGTATAATGCCCTGAACCTGTGGGAAAAACTAACACTGGTGATGTGGTCAAGGTTGTCTTGAGCTTCTGAAAGCTCGCCTCACACTCATCAGACCACCTGAACTGGGCACCCTTCTGGGTCAACCTGGTCATCGGGGCTGCGATAGCTAAAAATCCCTCCAAAAAGTGGCGATAATAACCTGCTAAGCCCAAGAAACTCCGAATCTCTGTAGCTGAAGTGGGCCTAGGCCAATCTCTGACTACTGAAATCTTCTTGGGATCCACCTAAATACCCTCTGCCGACACAGCATAGCCTAGAAATGCCACCGAACTCAACCATAACTCACACTTAGAAAATTTGGCATACAACTCACCATCCCTCAGAGTCTGAAGGACGACTCGAAGGTGCTGCTCATGCTCCTCTCGGCTACGGGGGTATATCAATATATCATCAATGAAAACAATAACGAACGAGTCCAAGTAGGGCCTGAACACTCGGTTCATCAACTCCATAAAAGCAGCAGGGGCATTTGTCAACCCAAATGACATCACCAAGAACTCATAATGCCCATAACGAGTGCAAAAGGTTGTCTTAGGGATATCAGACGCCCTAATCCTCAGATGATGGTAACCAGATCTCAGGTCTATCTTGGAAAACACTGTAGCACCCTGAAGCTGGTCAAATAGATCATCAATCCTCGGAAAAGGATACTTTTTCTTAATAGTAACCTTATTCAACTGCCGATAGTCAATACACATCCTCATTAAGCCATCTTTCTTCTTGACAAACAATACTGGGGCACCCCAAGGAGAAACACTAGGCCTGATGAAGCCTTTATCCAATACCTCTGAAAACTCACGAACCACGGGCACAGACTCCATAGAAGGAACCTCGGCACTAGAATCACGAACATAGGCCAAATAGGCCAAACAACCCTTATTGACCATGCACCGAGCCTTCATATATGAAATAACTCTACCGGAAGAATGACTATGAGTCCCTCTCAACTCCAAACGAGGTACTCTCGGTAAGGCCAAAGTCACAGTCTTGGCATGACAATCCAGAATAGCATGGTAGGGAGATAGCCAATCCATCCCCAATATAACATCAAAGTCAACCATATCAAGAAGCAAAAGATCTACCCGAGTCTCCAAACCACCAATATCCACTAAGCATGAATGGTAGAATCGATCTACCATAATAGAATCGCCCACCGGTGTAGACACATATACAGAAGTACTCAGGGAATCACGGGGCATACTCAGATAAGGGGCAAACTATGAAGACACATAGGAGAATGTAGACCCCGGATCAAATAAAACTGAAGCATCTCGACTGCAAACTGAAACCGTACATGTAATAACTGCATCAGAGGCCTCAGCCTCAGACCTGGCAGGAATAGCGTAGCACCGGGGCGGAGCCCCTACAACCTGAACATCTCTGGGTCGACCTACTGTGGGCTAACCTCTACCTCTCGTGGCCTGTCCTCCACCTCTATGAATCTGACCTCCACCTCTGGCACCTCGACCACCACCCCTAGCTGGCTGAGAGGGTGGGGGTGCACCTGATGCGGGAACCATAGCACGGGAACCCTGATACTGAGGACCACCAAAACCTCGGGGGCAAAACCTGGAAATGTGCCCCGTACCACCGCAAGTGAAGAAAGACCTCGGCTGCTGAGAATACAGACCCTGGAACTGTCCCTGACGACCAGAATGACCACCCTAGAAGCTCTGAATCGGTGGTGCACTGATAGGAGCTGGTGGTGCACCGCGGGATACTTGAAGTACCGACTGATAAGGCCTAGGAGGATGTCCTCTTCCAAAGGAATCTCTGCCTCCAGATGAGGCACCACTGAACTGGCCGAAATGTCGAGGTCTCTTGTCAGACCCCTGACCACTACCCTGTGATAACACCATCTCAATACGCCTGGCTACATCGGCCGCATCGTGAAAGGAGATATCAGTACATGTCTCCCTTGCCATATGAAGTCTGATAGGCTGAGCTAGACCCTCGATAAACCTCCTCACTCTCTCTCGATCAGTGGGGAGTATCATAATAACATAACGGGCCAGAGTGATGAACCTGGTCTCATACTGTGTAACAGTCATAGATCCCTGCTGGAGGCACTCAAACTGCCTCCGAGGATCCTCCCTCTGAGTAACTGGAAGAAACTTCCCCAAGAACAGCTCGGAGAACTGAGCCCAAGTCAAAGGTGCAGACCCAGCTGGTCTGGTCAAGCAATAGTCTCTCCACCAAGTCTTGGCGGTATCGGAAAGACGAAAAGTAGCGAAATCGACCCCATTGGTCTCCACAATGCCCATGTTCCGAAGATTCTCATAACAATTGTCCAAGTAATCATGGGGATCCTCTGATGGTGCACCGGTAAATGTAGTAGGGAATAACTTGGTGAACCGGTCTAATCTCCATAGGGCATCTGCTAACATAGCTGCTCCCTCAACTGCCGGTGCTACAATACCTGGCTGAGCTACTCCGACTGTCTGAGGTGCCGGAGTCTAGAATTGAGGAGCTAGCTGCTCTGGTGTGCGAGTAGCAGGGTTTGGGGCCCTCCCCCAGCCTGAGAGACGGTTGGTGCAGTAGGAAGAAGACCGGCCTGAGCCATGCTCTCCATAAGTCCCACTAAGCGGACAAGAGCGTCCTGAAGAACCGGGGTGGCAACGAACCCCTCTAGGACCTGAGCTAATCCAATTGGAACCGTCTGAGCAGAAACCTCACCAGCAAAGTCTACTTGTGGGTCCTCTACTGGGGTTGCTGCTCTGGGCTGAGCCCTGCTCCTGCCTCGGCCTCTAGCACGGCCTCTAGCACGGCCTCGTCCTCGGCCCCTCGTAGGAGCTGCAACAGGAGGATCGGGCTGTTGATCGGTAGATGAGGAAGCACGCGTTCTCGCGATCTACAAGAGAATAGAATAGAAACTCAATTAGCATTTAGAATTCAAATCGCACGACAGAGAAGAAGAAAAAGTAAAGTTATTCCTAACTTTACAACCTCTGGGGATAAGTACAGACGTATCCGTACTGATCCCTCAGACTCTACCAAGTTTGTCCGTGAGTTGTGAGACCTAAGCATCATAGTGCTCTGATACCAACTTGTCACGACCCGAAATCCCACCTTCAGGTCGTGATGGCGTCTAACGTTGAACCCGCTAGACAAGCCAACGTTTGAATTAAATTGACTTATTAACAGTTAAATATCCAAAAATAACTAGAACAATGATAATAAAAATGCGGAAGTAATACAAAATTCAAGAATTCAATAGAAGTCCCGTAATAATTTTACTTAAGTACAACCCGAGAAACCAGTGCCACAATCTCACGAACAGTATAAGAGTTTACTAAATACAATGGTCTGAAATAAGTAGATACAATTGTCTTAGAACTACTGAAATAAGACATAAAATGAGAGAAAAGGGTAAGAGGTGACGCCAAGGCATGCAGACGTCTGAAGGACTACCTCGGTGTCGCCGTGGACTGAAGGATTCTCCCTCGCTTAGTGTCCACTGGGTCCGGAGCTGTAATCTGCACATCATAGAGAAGTGCAGGTGTAGCATCAGTACAACTGACCCCATGTACTGAGTAAGTGCTGAGCCTAACCTTGGCGAAGTAGTGACGAGGCTAGGACACGACAACAAATAACACCTGTGTAGTTCAATAATATAAGAGGAAGTAATGACAGGAAATAAACAAGTAATGCAACTACGGGGGAGAACATGCTGGGGATAAAGGGTCCAAACTGCTAAAACAACATAACAAGATAATAATTGAAATGTAATAACAGCAGGAATTTAACAGCTCGGAACAAGTAAATAAACAGAAAAAGGCATGGCATGTCCCCTCGTGCATAACCTCACAATCACTCGGCACGGAATGTCCCCTTGTGCATAACCTCACAGTCACTCGGCACGGAATGTCCCCTCGTGCATAAATAATAATCACTCGGCACGGAATGTCCCCTCGTGCAATAATAGATAATCACTCAGCACGGAATGTCCCCTCGTGCAATAATAGATAATCACTCAGCACGGAATGTCCCCTCGTGCAATAATAGATAATCACTCAGCACGGAATCTCCCCTCGTGCAAAACCTCACAATCACTCGGCACAGAATGTCCCCTCGTGCATAACATAAATAAAAGCAACAATTAGACAAGGAAAATACAACAATATGAAACCTCAAATACGCAGAAAGATTCAACAAAGATTCTATCGTCCCGGCAAGGGACTCAGCTATAACCAATCTCACTCAGAGGTATAATTCAACAATATAATCCTCAACCGAACAAGTAATCAAATAACTTTCCACATCATTAAATACTCTCAATATATCAATTCCAGAATGATAAGAAATCCGTAACACAGAGAATATCAAAGAACACAATGAAAATTATCAAGTTTGACTCACGAGCATGCTTGACCACAACATATAGGTACCCCTTCACCTCACCTATACGTTGGACATGGAATAACACATAGCAAATAAGACTCTATACCTATTCCCTCAAGCTAAGGTTAGGCCAAACACATACCTCGGCTCCAAGAATGCGAATCAAGCCTCTAACACCGCTTTCCCTCTCGAATCCGACTCCGAAACAATCGTATCTATACATAATCGACTAAATAATATCAATAATTATTCAACAATTCAATTCCAAAGCCTAATTATAGATTTCCCAACATTCTTCAAAAAATTCCAAAATTCGACCCCGGCCCACTTGGTCCAAACACGAGGTTCGGACCAAAACCCGATCACCCATTCTCCCACGAGCCAGAATATATAATTTGTTTTGAAATCCGGCCCCAAAACGAGGTTGAATTCCCAAAAATTCAAAAAGCCTTAGCTCTAACCAAATCCCCAATTTCTACCCTTTAATTCCATGTTTTTAGGCCTAGAATCTAATAAATTTTGATGAAAATGGAGTTAAGATCACTTACCTATGAAGCTATGGTGGAAGAGGTGCTCCAAAATCGCTTAAGAGGGTTGGGGAAAATGAAGTTTTGAGAAAAATGGGTTAAGTCCCGAAACTATTCTATTTTTGGGTATTAAAAATGACTGGGCGAAATAAGGCAGTGCGTTCGCGGTCCCAGCTCTGCGTTCACACAGGTTTTTCAGATGGTCCCTATGCGTTCGCGAGCTAAACGCTGCGTTCGCACAGGGTAAATTCTACCCATCCCCCCAGGGCCATGATAATAATGTGCGTTCGCACAGTGTAACCCAGCTACCCCTCCACGGTCGCACCTGGCATGGTGCGTTCGCACTGACCAAAAAGCTACCCTAACCCCCAGCCCTCAATTACCCTGTGCGTTCGCACTCCCTTGAGTACGTTCGCATAGGGTAAATCCCTGGACACCAGCAACAACTCAAAAACATCAGATTTTTCCTAAGTTTTGCACCTCGACACCTACCCGAAACTCACCCGACCCCTCGGGGCTCTAAACCAAATACACACGCAACCTCATAAATATCCTACGGACTTAATCGAGTAATAAAAACACCAAAATAACATTGTAAACACTGAGTTAAGCCTCAAAATCTATAAAAAATCTCAAAACTTCATTAACTTTCAAATTTTCCATTTTTAGTCCGAATTACCTCAAACTGAGTCCGTTTCTTACCAAATTTCACAGGTAGCTCATAATAAACATATTGAACCTGTTCCGGGATCCGAAACCATAATACGGGCCCGATAACACAGGTTTCACATCAATTCTCATTTTTAAAAACCTTCATATTTTTCAGAAAATAATTTTCTTTAAAAATTAATTTCTCGGACTTGGGACGTCGGAATTCGATTCCGGGCATACGCCCAAGTCCCATATTTTCCTAAGGACCCTTCGGGACCGTCAAATCACGGGTCCGGGTCCGTTTACCAAAAATGTTGACCAAAGTCAAGTTTATTCAATTAATTATAAAAAATTCAACATTTTATCAGTTTTCCACATCAAGGCTTCCCGGCTACGCGCTCGGGATGGCATTTTGGGTCATCACACTTTGCTGAAAGATAGCCTCCTCAAGATTGTTCAGTTTGTAGAATCAAGCCCGTCAAGATAGCTTTGGATCGTGACAAATATTCATCAAAACAGAGACAACAATACAAATAGAAATTAAAATACTACTATGAAACCAATTCTCATAATAGTATATTAAAATAGAAATAAGCTAAAAGTAGTTCTCCTATAAAACCAGTTCTCATACTTGTTTCGTAAATACTACTATACGCAATAAATTTGCGTCGAGAAAATAAAATCAAAACCGAAAATATTGCAAAAACCGCAGTATTTGATTTATGAGTGTTCAATCTCTATATATCCTCTGATTCTTCTTTCCAATAATAAATATATCAAGGTACCTTGAGCTTGATCTTGAATCTATAGTTGTTTCCACGAACGATGATCTTGGATTCAACTAGCATGAACTTTGATTTGAACTCGTACTCCTTGAATCTTGATTTGTTCTTCGTTCTTGAGCTTGAAATTGATTTGTTCTTCGTTCTTGAGCTTGAACTTCATTTGTTCTTCGTTCTTGAGCTTGAACTTGATATGTTCTTCGTTTTTGAACTTGAACTTGATTGCTTGAAGCTTGAAACTTGTGTAAGAAATTAAAAGAAATGCTTGTTTAATATAATAGCTACAAAAGCTCTAAAAATTATGAAAATTATAAGAAATGCTTGTGTAAATCCGGTAAATTAATAATAACGCCAAAAATGGTACTTTGAAAGTATGTATATTATTTGAAAAATATATAAGGGCAAAATTGGGTATCAACATTCTTCTTTCTCAGCTTCAGAAACAACGACAAGATGCTTGAGTTCATGTTCTTTACCTCCAGCCTCATTTGGCGGCGAAACTACTCATTTCTGGAAGATAGTAACTTGCGCTTGATCTAGCAAGGTTAACGATGAAGCTAGGGCAGCTGAATCATCGGCCTTCTTGTTTTCTTTCCTAGTAAGGTTGTTATCTGGGCTGGGCCCGGGCTCAGGCGGGCTGGGCTCAAGTGGTCCCGAGCCTAACGGTCCCGGGCTTAGCGGTCCTGGAGGGTGGAACAGGTATTGTGGGCCTAAGCCCATATGGGCTCGGGCTAAATGGGATGGGCCCACAGGCCTAAGTGTTCCGGGCTATTTTTTTTTGGATTTTTTTTCTAAGGCAATTTCTTGTAAATTATATTATATAATTGTGACTTAAATTTTGTAATTCAAATTTAAACACAAAAAAATTGTAAAGAGATATTCAAACTTGCACTTATCATTGCATAATAAATTAATAATACTTCAAATTAATCTTTCAAACTACAACATTAAGCATAATACGTCTAATAATTTTAAAATAACACAAATTGTTTGAAATAAACTTAAAATCGTAAATACGAGTATCTGGAGAACGCGCAAGACAACTCTTTATTATATGCCTCCTTAAAGAGCCCGTGCCCTCCAACTTTGGACGCCAAGTGTAGACTCGACCACAGTTCTTGCACTTTACTATGTAAAATTCTTAGTTTTCTTCTACCACATTATAGTGTTCCCGAACAAATGGGCTAACTATAGAATCACCGGGCATGATTTAACTTGAATTGAGAATTTGAGTTTGAGAAATGAAAGATAAGTGATATAACGACCCGGTCGGTCGTTACGTAGAAATTGCATTAAAAATTACTGTAACTGACTTGTCATAGTTTGGTTATACTGTTCTTGATGTGTTAGAGTTGGTAGGCTCGGAATCAGAATAGTTGTGGTGAGAATTTACCCATTTAGTCTTAAAAATAGCCTTAAAATGGGAAAAGTCAACCGAGAGTTGACTTATTGGTAAACGACCTCGGAATTCGGATTTTATGGCTCGGATAGATTCGTTAGGTGATTTGGGACTTAGGAGTGTGTTCAAAATATTTTTGTGATGTCCGGTGTAGAATTAGGCTTGAATTGGCGAAAGTTAGTTTTTGGCGATTTCCGGCTGGAAGTGGAAAATAGGATATCGGGGCTAGAATGGAATTCCGAAAGTTGGAACATGTTCGTAATGTCATTTTGGATATCTGTGCAAAATTTCAGGTCAATCGGATGTGTTTTGGATAGTTTCGGCATCGTTGGTGGAATTTAGAAATTTGAAAGTTCATAGGCTTGAATTCGATGTGATTTTAGTGTTTTTTCGTTGTTTTTGGTGATTCGAAGGCTCGACTAAGTTTGTGTGATGTTATGGGATGCGTTGGTATGTTTTGGTTGAGGTCTCGAGGGTCTCGGGTGAGTTTCAGGTGGTTTCGGGCCATTTCTAGTTGCAGGTTTTTTGCTTCAGGGGTGTACAGTGCGATAGCATTGATTTGGATGCGTTAGCACAGAGAAAATTCGGAAAAATCTAGTTGTGCTGTGCGATCGCACAAGGCCTCCTGCGATCACACAGAGTAAATTTTCTGCTGCACTGCCCCGAATTTGGAAGCTTGTAACTCACAATCTATAAGGAATTTAAAGATGATCCAAAAATGAAAGTTGTAGTGTCTAGTTTTTAGAAAGTTAAGCCAATTGTGATTTGGACTTTTGTACAAAAAGTTATGATCATTATACTAGAGGCTATCCGGAAGAGTTGGAGAAGGCTGTTGGAAAAATTGTTCAGTGCTATCGCACATGAGGGGCTGCGATCGCGGAGAGTAAAATAGGGTAGGTGAAAATTGTTTAGTGCTATCGCACCTGAGGAGCTACGATCGCGGAGAGTAAAATAGGGCAGGTGAAAATTTTTCAGTGTTTTCACGACCCAAATTCCTATTCAGGTCGTGATGGCGCCCAACACCGGAGTCAGGCAAGCCAACATTAGTTTGCTAACGAAATTTCTTAAATTAATGGGATGTTCAAATACTTGTCCAGTTTTAATTTAAGAAGTCCTTTAATGAAAGCGAGGAAGTGAAGCTAAGTGATTTAAAGTAACTCAAAAATCGTTTGCCAGCTTAAAACAGAGTAGCATAATACTAGTGAATCAACTACGTGTGCCAAGACCTAGTGTCACAAGTCCACATGCGACTAGTGGAATATACAAAATAAACAAAATAGATGTACAACTGTCTGGAAGCATGGACAGAATATCCAACAATAATGGAAACTCCACAGTGCTGCCGAGGAACGCCAGGAAGAGCAGCTCACCGTGTAGTCTAATCCAGATAGTACTCTCAACGACGGACACCAGAATGGTGACCAGGTGCAACAACCTCAGAACCTGTACAATTAAGTATAGAAGTGTAGCATGAGTACATATTGTCATGACCCGAAATCCCACCTCCGGGCCATGACTGCGTCTAACGTTGAACCCGCTAGACAAGCCAACGTTTGAACTAAATAAAAACTTATTAACAACAAATATGAACAAGATAACTAAGGCTTCGATGGCCCACCATATGAAATTTAACAAAATAACCCAAAATACAACATAGCACTTTCGAAATAAAACCCATAAACAAATCCCAGAACTGGTGTCACATACTCACGGACTATCTAAGAGATTACTACAAACAAAAGGTCTGAAATAAATACATAAGACTGTCTTTGAAATACAAAGTAAGACAGAGCTGAAAGTGGAAAGTAGAAGGTGACGTCAAGGCCCACGAACGTCTGCGGGTCTACCTCGATGTCTCCTGTGTGAGCTGAAGAGATGCTCTGACCGTCAGTAATCACCGGGCCCGGCTGCGTAATCTGCACATCATAAAGAAGTGCAGGTGTAGCATCAGTACAACCGACCCCATGTACTGAGTAAGTGTCGAGCCTAACCTCGGCGAAGTAGTGACGAGGCTAAGACCAACACAACATGTGTACCTGTGCAATTTTATATAATAACAGGAAAAATGGCAACAAAAATAAGCAATAAGACAGATACGAGGATAACATGCTGGGGAGATAGGGGTAACAGTATGCTAGTACAGATTGGAACTTTGGAAATATCTTCACTATTTAGGCGATTATTGAGTTGCGAAATCGATTTTTAAGCCTATGCGTAACTAGTATTATGTTATTATGATATGATTTGGGCTGTAAGCCGTGTTTGTGGCCTACTGCCGATCTGTTTTCCCCCTTGGGGGCTATGTTTTACTATTTTCCTCACTGATATGTTATGATTTTACACTCAGTATTTTCTTGTGAAATTGTTTTGACACTCTGAATATTTTGATACTATTTATTGAAAAATGAAACACTATTTTTGGTCGAGAACCCGGTATATTTATGGCCTAAGGGCAAATTGAGAGTGTCTGACTGAGTGAGGCTTTCAGGCCCATATTGTGTGGAGGCTTCCAGGCCTTATATGAGGTGAGGCTTTCAGGCCTATATTGTGAGGAGGCTTTCAGGCCTTATGTTGTTATAGCGCTTGGGTTGTAGGAGCCCCTCCGGAGTCTGTACACACCCCCTGTGAGCGCATGTCACGACCCGAAATCCCACCTTCAGGCCATGACTGCGTCTAACGTTGAACCCGCTAGACAAGCCAACGTTTGAAGTAAATAGAACTCATTAACACAAAATACGAACAAGATAACCAAGGCTTCGATGGCCCCACATGAAACTTAGCAAATAACCAAAATATAACATAGCACTTTTCGAAATTAAACCCATAAAAAAATCCCAGAACTGGTGTCACATACTCACAGACTATCTAAGTGATTACTACAACAAAAGGTCTGAAATAAGTACATAACAATGTCTTTGAAATACAAAGTAAGACAGAGCTGAAAATGGAAAGTAGGAGGTGACGTCAAGGCCCACGAACGTCTGCGGGTCTACCTCGAGTCTCCTGTGTGACTGAATGAGATGCTCTGATCGTCAATGATCCCCAGGTTCGGCTGCGTAGACTGCACAACATAAAGAAGTGCAGGTGTAGCATCAGTACAACCGACCCCATGTACTGAGTAAGTGTCGAGCCTAACCTCGGTGAAGTAGTGACGAGGCTAGGACCAACACAACATATGTACCTGTGCAATTTTATATAATTGCAGGAAAAATGGCAACATAAATAAGCAAGTATGACAGATACGGGGAGAACATGCTAGGAAAATAGGGTAACAGTATGCTAGCACAGCAGTACAAGGTAATAAATTAAACGCAAAAACAAGGCAGAAATATAGCTTCTCAAACATATAATGAACAGGAAAGGCCCGGCATATCTCCTCATGCATAACCTCACAGTCACTCGGCACGGAATGTCCCCTCGTGCATATATAATAACACT
>ML299357.1:1374-37170 GCA_005239495.1 Nicotiana undulata
CACCTCGCGTACATGGCTTTCACATGACACAAATATCAAAAATGACTTAAATCATAAGGGGTAGTTCCCCCCCCCCCCCCCCCACAAAGTTAGGCAAGATATTTACCTCAAAAGCTCTCAATCAATACTCAAAGATAGCTTTCCCTTTACAATTCTCCTTCACTTGTCTCAAATCTAACCAAAATCGACTTAATAACATCAAGTAATGTAAGAGAAATCAATTCCAATAAATAAAGCTATGATCTTTGCTCAATTTCTCAAAAGTCAATCCCTCCCCCCGGTCAAAATCCGAGTCCAAGGGTTGATTCCTACTAACCATAAACGCACCAGTCCACATATGTGTTTTGTTTTAAAACTCGAGTCAAATTCGACTCTTAAATCCCAATTTTTTTCTTCAAAACTTGGACAAAATTTCTCAAAATTTCACTTTGATTCTCATAATTTTTATGTGAAATCTCATATATAATCAACAACAACAACAACGATCCAGAGATGCTGTTTTAGATAGACATACGGGTCATATATAATCATGCGATATAGTTGGAAATTGATCAAAATCACTTACCCAATTACTGTAGATGAAAACCCCTCTTCAAAATCGCTTCCAACCAAGTCTAGGGTTCAAAGATATGAAAATGAGATAAAATCCCGCCCCTCAGCTTTTATGTCCAGTCGAGTCGCAAATGCCACTTGTTTTCGCAAATGCAAAGAATGATTCGCAAAAGCGAAACCCTTACAGTCTTGCTAACGTTGCAAATGCGACGATTTGTTCGCAAATACGAACTGTGGACATATCGCAAAAGCGATCAAATTTATCGCCAATGCGACTCAGCCTAGCCCAAGCCCCTATTGCAAATGCGAACTTTTGTTAGTAAATGCGAAGCTGACAAACTCCGGCTTATATCGCAATGTGATTCCCCGTCGCAATTGCGATGCCGCAAATGCTCCATATCAAACATCAACACAAGTCTAAAAATATAACACGAACTCGCTCGCGCGATTAAATCATGAAAATAACATACAAAACCACAAATCGAACCTCTAAAATTCATGACATCAACATGAAACTCAAGAACTTCTAAACACAACCGTGTGTCCGATTCCTATCAAATCAACTCAGAATGACACCAAATTTTACAGACAAATTTCAAATACCAAAACAGACTTATTCCAAGTCCCGAGACAGAAATCCAAACATGATAAAAATGAAGTCACCAACGGTAAAACCTAAGGAATTTCTAAACTTTCAATTTGCCAATTTTCGGCAAAACAACACAAATCAACCTACGGACCTCCGAATTCTATTTCGGGCATATGCTAAAGTCCAAATTACGATACAAACCAATCAGAGCCATCAGAAAACCGTTCTGAGGTCGTTTTCACAAAAATCTAACCTCGGTCAGCATTTTCAGCTTAAGCTTCTAAAATGATAACCATTCATCCAAATAGATCCCGATACATCCGAAAATCATTCGACGATGCATGCAAGTCATGTTACACAATATGAAGCCACTCAAGTACCCGAATCACTGAATGAATTACTAAAGCTCAGAACGACTGGCCGAGCCATTACAAAAAATGACATTGTTCGAAATACTTATCACTCCACTACAACCTTATCCGCAAGAAAACTTCACGTATCTTCATTTCCTACCCAGTACAAAAGGAACTTTCACGAGATAGGAGAAAATCCACGTATGTATCTCGACAAGCATTCAGATTTCATCAAATTGAAAGTACTGTATGTACATCTAGCCCAAAGAGCATTTTTTCCGATGGTCTGGACTTCAATAATCTTTGCAATTTGTACCGTTGGATCTATGGTGCCTAAAAAGATCTAATGGTCCACAATAATGGATCATTATGATAAGTTCGGAATTCAAATTGACTAGCTCTTTTAAGAATGGGTTAAGTCCTTATCAATCAATATTTTGATAAGTTAGTAAATGATTTTAAATGTTGTGATCTTTATCGATTATGTACTCTCAACGTCTAATTCATTGGTAAATTGTCGTACAAAAGAATTGACAATTGTGCGGATTCTGGACTGCAATAACCATATTGTTCTTTTGATTTGATTTATTTTTAGTAATTTGAAATGTGACTAGAAGGAAACAAATGAACTATTTTAGGATATTTGGGCCAAGTTTTAATAATCTTTTGATTACAAAAAAATAGTTTACTGTTTTAATGATGCTTAAGTAAAGTTGATTCATTTTATTTTTATTATAAATAATGATAATATAGTAATATCGACGCAATAATATAAAGTTAAATGACCATTCATAAAATTATATTTGAAAAAATTAGTGAACTAGCTGGGTAAAATCGAATGGTACAAATTTTAAACACCTTTTGCCTTAGGTTGGATGTAAGTATAGAGCATTTTATAAACTAGAAGTATTGCGTATACAAGATGTTCATATAAAATTAAAGAAGTATAATCATTATGAGAAATATATGGAGGGGAAGTAATACAATTCTTCCCAATCAAATAATGTTATCATCTTACCCAAAAGATTTAAAAAATAATCGAAGTATAATGTAGTGTTATTGTTAAAACACAATCAAAAGTAAATGCAGAAATTTGGACAAAGTTTAAATTATTCTGATACGTGAAATTTACCGTGTCAAGATTTTCGAATTCGAAATTATTTAGTCTACGCTAAGCTAAACACAAAATATGAAATGATTTGCTAAGGGTATTAATGACAAAAAATAACAACGACGACGACCAAGTTAAATCTCACAAGTGGGCTTTGGGGAGAGTAGTATGTACGCAGAACTTACCTCTACCACGAGGGATAGAGAGGCTGTTTCGATAGACCATCGGCTCAAGAAGACGAAGAAAGACAATATATCAGTACCATCAACAAATAAACCATAGAAATAATAACATCACAAGAACCAGTAAATAGATGGAAAACATAAATAATAATCTGTAAATAAGGTCCGACACTATGAAAACGGAAGAGTAGTGTAAACACAACATTGACCACTAACAACCTAAGACTAAATCCTATCAGCCTAGCCTCACACTGGTAGAGTAAATATGCTCAACTACCTCCTAACCTACAACCTTAATGCTCGACCTCCACAGTTTTCCATCGAGTGCCATGTCCTCGGAGATCTAAAAGCTTCGCCATATCCCGCATGATCACCTCTCTCCAATACTTCTTAGGTCGCTCTCTACCTCTCTCATACCCACTAACTGTAATCGCTCACACCTCCTTACCGGGACATCCAAGCTTCTCCTCTCAAAAAGAGAAAAATAGTTTTGGAAACCTTATAAGTGTTTGTTTTACAATATGAACCATCATTTAACTTGAAATAAAATATTTAGAATTTGAAAAACGTGTTCGAAGAATATTTCAAGTTTACGCTGAACGACAATAACAATAAATTCAGTATAATCCCATAAGTAGGGTGTAGGAAGAGTAGTGTTTACGCAAACCTTATCCCTATCTTGTAAAGATAAAGATTGTATTTTCTATCGGTTCAAGAATTCAAGTTTACTCTCACAAACTTAACATTTATGTTCAAATACAATTAACTTTCAACTAACATTTTCCAACTTAACGAAATCATGTTCAAACACTTAATGAAACGTCTCCTTCACACTAATGCAATAATTAGATAACGTGATAATTAAATGTTGTGGGTAGTGGTTCCAAACCGCCGTGCTGGCCTAGAGATTTCTAGAATACAGAAAGGCCTAAATTATAGTGAGATTCATGGGTTCATGTACCAAAATCCAAGGGCGGATCCATTAAATCCTGTGGATTCAATTTTTAAACCTTTTAGTATTAAAATTATTATTTTTATGAAGTTATAAATTCAAATTTATTAGTTTTATAATTTTAATAAATTTTTTATATGTAATTTTTTACTCCAAATCTAAAATTACGAGTTTAATTAAACCCGTCGATTTAACGCTACTTTCGAATGTGATACTGAAATCTTCGTGCACATCTAGTTTGGACCCACTTGACTGGAAACGTTATGCAGTTGAAGGCAGATTGGTAAATGGAAATCTAATTAAAGACTAGCACTCTTATTTCTTTATAAGTCAATAGTAGGAGTAGTAAAGAAGCAAAAACATCATGAGGCCTGTACAAAGCCACTTTGCAAGACTTTTATAGCTTGTTTGGCCTAGTCTTTTTTGACCGAAAATATTTATATAGATAAAAAGTAGTTCATGCGTTTCAATTTAGATAAGATAGTTGGATTTCGTACGAAATTTAAGAAAAATATTTTTTTTTTTTGAAATTTATGGTCTTAAAAGCTTAAGGGGTAAACCTTTATGGGACCATGACATTTGTGCGATTATAAAATCTTCTCATTAAGGATAAATGAAGAGTTTATGGTTGAATTATTTTCAAATTTGAAAATATGTTATTTATTTTGGAACAAACTAAAAAGAAAAACACCTCATCTAATTTGAAACGGAGGGAGTAATTTTTTTTTAAAGTTAAACTTTTAGAAGGAAAAAATACTTTTAAATAGAAGTATAAACAATATTTGAGAAGTAGACCGGAGCATTCTTTCCATCAGCGGATGAAGAATCGCGAACATAATAATTTCTGATTGACCATGTTCCCAAAAAAAAGATACTTTCAAGAAAAAAATAGTAATTTTATCAAATACTAATTGTTGCTAAAATTAATTTTCAAATTAATTAGTCAAATATATACGGCTTGTTGAATTCTTTAATTTTTGAAAACAAATACTTTTCAACATAAGTTGTTTTTAGAAGACTAGCCAAACATGCTACAATGCTGCTTTGGTGGACGGCCAACCACCAAGTTTATTAGTCAAAGCTGATTTACTACACTTTCCTCCAATAGTTGCATTTCTCGAATTGCAAAGAACGTCCTCGAATGTTCAGTTAAGGAGGCAAACCTTTGGCTTCTTACTTCCCCGAGAGAAATAGAAGAGAAGGAAACTAGTAAGAAAGTAATAGTATAATTTAAGTTACGTACATTCTATTTTAAATATTAATTGCACTTTAAATAAGTTTAATTTTTGTTGATATACAATCAATAACATCATATCAGGAATACGATTTCTTTAGTTGAACATCTGCTTTGAAAGTTTCTGTTTCGTGTTTGGATCGTACAAAAAGGAGAGAATATCAGGAATTCATAAAGTTTGTCTTTTTGCTTCACAAATTTAGTACCCGTTTGGTAATAGATTTTGCCAAAATAAACTTGGGTTTTGACAAACATATATTTAGTCATAAATTTTGCTTATATTTTGGTAAAATCTTAAATTCCTGGTTTTGGGTCAAATCCCTCATAATACATTTGTTTTTCCAAAATAAATTTGGGAAATATGTTTTGAAAACATATGTCCAAATACATTTTCATCTTCAAGCCAAACTTCACCCAAAACAGATTTTTCAAAATAAATTTGAAAATTTATGACCAAACACTAGCTTAATTCAACGAGAAAAAAACATTGAACAGTAATCCTTTTGTTTCCTTAGGAAAATTTTCTCTGTTGCATTAGTATTTTCACTACCAACTCTCCGCCCTAACAAAATGGTTTCACTGTATTAAATAGCCCATTTTATGAACACGTTCAATGCACGTGTGTTGCATATCGATTAATACAGACTTGATAAAACAATATAAATATTATTAAAATATTATGCTACCCTATCAATACAACTTCCAACATAGTAAGCAGCTAGAAAAAAATAAACTTATCTAATAGGCTAAAAGTAAAAATAAACAGATTTACATATCCCTTGCAAGTGTTGCCGAGTGAAATATGAAAATAAAAAAGCATAATTTTTGTGAGAAAAGAGAATTTCCAACAGAAACATGAGAAATAGGATAGTGTGATGAAGTAATTAGACACCTTGTTATTCACTCTTATAATATAAGGTGTAATAAGAATATGAAAATGATATCCAATAATAATATTACCACAGAAGCTAACAGGAACATAACAATCAAATGCAATGATTCATAAAGAGAACAAAAGGGAAGAAGAAACCAATTGAAGCATAAGCTTGCAACCTGCAAAAAAAAAAAAAGAAGGAATAGAATACAAGTAAATGCTCTGCAACTAATAACAAAAAGAAAAAAAAAATTATACCATGCCACGACTTACTTATGTGAACTGAAATTCCCAAATTTACGATTTTGAAACTCCATTTTAGAAGGTGGGATCAGGTCTCAAGTTTTATCATCCACTACAGCTTGTCTAATACTATTTACCGTCTCAATATAGTTTGTAAGATTATCATGATCTTTCATTTATAACGGTAAATTAAAAGGTTCTAAAACGTTAAGAGTCTTGGACCATAATTTTTTTTGAAAACAGAAGTCTTTTCATCTTCCTCTAATTTGGTAATGTTTTTAAACACTTCTGGAATTTTTAAAATAAGCTAAATTATAAATTAATAAGAAAAAAATGATAAGTTTTGTATTACGGATAAAGTGGCCACTCAACTTTTAAAAGATATTTTCGTAAATTAACGTTTAACTTAAAGATGTTCCCACTTTTAATATAGTATGATTATCAATCGGAATAACATCTTTACATTTTAGGAGTTACAAACATCCATCATAGTACTATTTCTAGATTTCATAACATTTTGATTTTTATGAGAAAACTGATATAACTAATGGATAATGAAGTGATCTAAACTTATACATTTTATAAAATGATAGAAAGGATTACAAAGGATAGGGTTGAAGATAAAGGAGCAAAAGTTAAAGGTAAGACGTGAATTTTTTTGAATTAACGTGTAATTATACTTTATTATTTAATAGAATTCCAAGTTAATCACATTCATATACCTATTAAGTATTTAATATGAGGTTACTTTTAGGTCAAAGGGTTCTATGTTTGTTTCAATTAAGCTTTTTTAAATTAATTTAGTTAGAATGTGTATTGACGTTTTTAGACAAAAAATATTTAAAGGTATATTATGTTGAAGGGTATTATAGTCACTCAGTTTTATAAGGTTATTTTAGTCTTTCAATTTCTAGTTTGAGTATTCATATTTATAATATAGTATAATTAACACAAATCTCCTTTTGCATTTGCGACAAGTCAGAATGTACCACTCAACTATATGAAAAACATTTTTTGTAATTTTACCATTCGTTATATTTTGAGAGCAATGCACATAGTGGTGATTAACAAATTGTATTGTATAAAAGCAATTTTAATTCATAATTAAAAGTTGATAGATAAATTAAACTTTTTCATAGGGTATTTTAATTTAATACGTGAAATCCATCCAAACGAATGGTAAAACTAACAATTTTACAGTAAGAGAGTAAATTTGAACCATTTTTCTAATTAAGGTTATGACTTACTGAAGAGGGAGTTGAAACTTTAAAGGCCTCACATAACTACGCAAATGTGAATATAGAATCCAGTTTAACTTCGGGAAACAGAGTTATCGGGAGGGAACAAAAGAAAAGAAGGTTGATTTTCATTACTGTTGACTTTTACTCCCTTTTACCCCAATAACCGTTGGGTAAAGAAAATCGACTTCCCAAAAAGTTAAAAAACTCATTGCAGCTTTAATTTTCACTCATAATTCACAATCCTCTCCTCCTCCTTAACACACCTCTCTCCGTTCGATCCCACTCGCCGTCCGGCGATGTCGACGAAGAGGCGGAGAGTTCCACCGGTTCTATGGAGGTTGTTCCACAACCGTGCACGTACTCTAGGACATACAATTTTATCTCTAGTTCCTTCAAAAACGTCGGCGAATTGCCTCTGCAAGGGTCGCCAGTGCCTCGGATGCGTCGGCGAAAATGGCGCCACGTTATTTCTCATCAGGGAAAAGGATCCAGATGATTATCGGAAGCTTCTCAACAAATGCTTCGTTGTCCTCTCCGATAGCACGCCTCCTCTCCGCGTGTACGATCCTCACTGCCGCTGGTCCCACCTTGAGGTATCCGTTCTTTTTATATCAGTTTTAGTGTGATTGTTGTTGTGAAAAGTATGCATTTGGAAACGAAATTAAGAATAAAAGGAAGTCGTCGGACTTTGGCGGGAAAATTTGGATATTCATTTTTTGGAGGGAAACTGTTCCTCTTGTGAGTTTTTCTTGATCTTTTTTAGGTATAATATTATATGGTTGTTCCTTGCTGTTAATTCTTCTGAAATAATGTTTTAGCTACTGTGTCCTTCATTGTTCTTTGTTTTCTGAGCTGAAATTTTGATAAGGTCTCTGTCAGATAGTGTTTATGCGAATTGTTTTGAAATGATTCTCTAGAAAACATATGGAATAGTAGATACTATAAGGCGAAAATATTATGTTTAAATATAAATTAAGTAAAAAGCAACATGGTTGACACACGAAAAGCAAAATATGATGATCCTGTGAAGTGATTAGAAATGGCTGAAATGTACAGTTAAGCTATGTTCGAATGCTAGGGTTGTCTTGCATATTACATTTAGAGTGACAAACTCGGCAGAACCCTGAGAGTATGCTTTTTGCAGTGTGGTTCATGTGTTCGGTCTTGCAAATAGCTAGTACTCAGCATTTACGTGATGATCCAATGTTATTCTTTCAGCAGTTTAATGCGGATAAGATTCATGTATATGCATATCTAGCCTTAAGATTTCCTTCCTAGGATCATTTCATCCTTGTGCTTGGACTAACTTGATAACAACACGATAGGGGTCCGAGAACTACTAAAGAAAATCAAGAAACATAAAAGACGAAAAATTAAAGATAGATTGAATTCAAGAAAGAGTTTCTTGAATTCATGAAGTCTATTCTTGAAGTTGAATCCTAACAATAACAATTAGCTAACAAAGAACTAATCACCTTTGGTAGAGACTTAAAAACAAGAAATAGATTGTGAAACCCGACCCTTTAGAATAACAAGAACAACAATAAGCCTAAACTTATCACCTTTCTTGAATACCTAGAAGTGATCTAAGATTTCGAAAGAATTTAATCTTACCACCTTAAGTTGTTGAGTCTTGAAGGTTGAAGAATAAATCCAAGAGTAGCCACACACAAGAGTGCAAGAAAAATCTCACAATTTTTATTGATATTGTCTATAATAATCTAAGTCTAAAAACAAAGAAGACACCCTTTATATAGAGAGGGGTAACGAAATTGTACCCAAAAAAATAAGGAAATAAAGTCCTAAACTACTTTGGACAACAAGTCCAACTACCTTAGGAAAAAGGAAAAAATACTAGGAAGCAAAAACCAAGTCATTCTTGGAAAGTAATTCCAAAAATCTTAGTAAAAGGAAAACATAACCTTAAGGAACTAGGAAAACAATAAATATAGTCCCATAATATATGGAAATAAGTCCCAAACCAATCTTGGATAGAATCTTGAAAATCTTGGAAATCTTGAAAGACATTTGCAAGCAACTTGGCACAAACTTGCACTCAACATCTAGTACGGCTATTGCACCTTTCTTGGACATCAAGTAAGTCCCTTTTATGCTATGAAAACGTGACTTTATGTAGGACTTCATGGGTTGCAAGTTTGGACACAATTTAGGTGCCAAATTGGTCCAACGATGGCCTGATTTGGACCTTCTTCAGATGATGTTTCTTGGGATCTAATCCACCTCTTCTTGGACATAAATTTGGGCCATAAAGTAATTATAACACATAGATAACTCATATCTTTTATCCTTAAGTTCTTCCTCCCAATTAACAACTTCTTTTATCGCTCACGAAGTCCAATGACCTTGTTTTGCAACTTTTTAGCTTGGGATCTTGTTAAAGGCTCTCTTTGAGATTCCAAAACTTCTCCTTGTCCTTGAATAGATTTGAGATTGACTAACTACATTCATGTTTTTCCTCTACCCAAATCAGCGCAAAAGTTCCTTTTGTTAGTATATTACTAAGATGATTCTCGTTTACATTATAGACGATTCTTTTATCGGATTAGAACATTAATTGATTCTTGAAGTTGAACCAGTTTCAAATGTGAGATGGTGTAGCTGTTTGTCACTTTTATGTTGGCAAATGGAAGAATATGGATTGTAGAATGACGGCCCCTAGAAAAAGAATCAGTTTGACATGCTAAATGTGGATGCACTCTGTAACAGTTTCAAATAGTTTTATGCTGAAAGTTATGACTGTTGGTGCATATTTATGAGTGCGTTTGATTGTTTGGTCTTTTCCCTTTTTGTTTTTCATGCATATTGTTTACCCCTAAATTGGCTAACAATAAATTTGTATGCGGGATATGTAGTTTAATTCAACACGAACAATTAAGAATATCAGATAAATGAGTTAGAGATGAAATAAACGTTCAAACCAATTGCAATGTTACGGCCAAGCCTGAGCTTAGACTGATCAATGACCTCGTCCTCGGTTGGACCTCGGTTTAAGCCCGACTGTGATTCGTGAATGAGGAACAGAACAAATGAGCAAAAACTGTAGCAATAGCTAAAAGGCAGAAGATAAACTTGTATTGCTTTGATTTGCATGTTACAATGTGTCACAAGAAAAGAAAAACTTCATGTTTATATAGTAGGGGAGTTTCAGTCCTAATAAAAGTTTAAAAAAGGTAATAATCTTCCTTTCCCGATAATTGTTGATCCACAGTCGACATCGAGCAAGATTCGCGCCGTGACATCTGGTTGAGGGCGAGTATCACGACCCTCTATCCGCCATGCACAACCGTTCATTGCGTCTCCCGAGGTATATGACTTATACTTGGCTCGAGGTGCGTTGGTTTATCGCATTCGATGACGGATACATGATGTCTCGAGGTATATGACTTATACTTGGTCCTCCTCGATCACCAAGCATCGAAGGTAGGAGGGTGTCTCCACAATGTCAATGGCACCAACTACTTCCTTCGGGACATGAGTGGCTTCCCGAGAGGCCGTAACCTCCGTCTCTGCCTCTGGTTCTCGAGCTAGAGGGGGATCGACCTCGTTGTCATCTTTCCCGGTTGCTGCCTGCTCCCCTTGTTAAGGGTTGACCCATGAACAATAAAAATGTCGTCGTCCTTAGGGTAATCCCTAAGCCGGTAGAGGGAGTCAGAGTCCGGTACCCTGGACTTGGTGCTCTTTTTGATTTTACGGATCAAATGGTCATCTTTTTCTTCTTTGCCTCGGCATACGGGGAACCCAAGAACTTTCTTTTCTTCTTCTTTTTCTCCTCCTTTGCGGCAACCTCGGGCTGTCCCGAAGGGAAGGGTTCAACAAACGAGGACGAATTCTCGTCCTCATCCAACGGCTTGAGTTCTGTGGTCGTAGAGAAACCTGTAAAAAAAGAAGAAGACTTAGCAACGTGTAAACTAAAGGTATGAAGGTAATTATTCAAGAAAGAACCTCGCCATGGGAACGAGCCTCCCATTTGCCCTTTGAGAGCTATGCGCGCTCGGAGTATGACATCTGTTTGCTGATCCCCTTGATCCACTCCTTGAAACAGAGAACTGCATTAGGAAATTGGGCAATAGTTGCACGGCGACAAACACAAGCCATAAGAGAAAGAATAAAAGGAAATGGCAAATACTCGAGAAAGAAAATACTTACGAGATGCGTTCCACTTCTCGGGGGACGACAGAAATTCGGAAGGGATCAAGTATTTGGCTTTCACTCGAACAAACCTCCCCTGCAAGCCTTGATCTCGGTCCTCGTCGATGTTCGAGAAAGGAGCCTTGCTTGTTTGGCGAACGAGCTTGATCATCCCTCTCGGAAGATTCAGGGATTGTATAGGCGAAGTAGATGGTCGAGGGTGAACTGAGGTGCTTCGGTCTTGTTCACGAAGTGTCGTAAGAGTATCCCGATCCTCCAAAGGGACAGGTGGATTTGCCCAAGGCACACCTCGTACCTTTTGCAGAAGTCAAGGACTATGGGGTCCACCGGGTGAGCGTGAAGGGGTAACTGTAAACACTTAAATACCCATCCACGTGAGTAGTGATGTCGTCGTTGGGCCGGGGGACGACTACCTCCTTGCCTTCCTAGTTACAGTCCACCCGGACTGTGGGCGGTGTTTCCTCAGTAACGGAGCATATGTACCTCCATGCTCCCTCGCCTCGGCCTTATTGACTAGAGGCCTTCTCGACGTAAAATCGTTCCCGATAGAGCAGCCTCCAGGTATGAAGCTCTTCAAGGGGGCTTCTGAGCTACCTGGGGAATGGCCACCTCGGCGTTTGTGGCCGATTGGGAAGATGAAGGAGCAGTTTGCCGAACCACAGACTTGGAAGTTTTGGCCATCATAATCTGGGAAATATGAAGCTTTAAAGAAAAAAATATGAAGATTTGAAGATGGGATGAAGGTATGAAGGTCTGGGTTGAAGATCCAAAGAGAATGTATGAGGATTGAAGATGATGATATGAAGGTTTAGGGAGCAATGTATTAAGATTTGAAGGAGTTAAAGACAATTAGAAAATTCGAGGGTAATTTCTGGAAAGCATTCAAGGACAGTCAACCGGCGAGTCCGAAGTCGGAACGACGCGACTGATGGGACGTTTCGTTGACCCGTCATTTCGATTGTAACGTACGAAGGAAGGAACCGGGGTCCATTTATCGCTTCCTGTCGTTTCGGTAAAATTGCTCTCTGGAAAGCGAAGGGACTATCTCTGTACGGTTAAAATTGGGGACATTGTCTACCCGCATTTCCCGACGAGAAAACGGAGGGAGAGCACGGATCCACGAGATTGTAATCGAGGTCCGAGACCCTTCGTATCAAGATCAAGGAAGAGCGAACGATGTATCCGCCATCGAATGCGGTAAAACAATGCACCCCGGGCCAAGTACAAGTCATATGCCTCGGGTCGCCCTCAACCGGATGTCACGGCGAGAATGTCGCTCGATGTCGATTGTGGATCAACAATTACTGGGAAGGAAGATTATTACCTTTTTAGACTTCTATTAGGTCCGCAACTCCCCTACTATGTAAAGAGGAGGTTTTTCTTTTCTTCTGACACATTGTAACACGCAAATCAGAGCAAAACAAGTTTACTTTTGCCTTTTAGCTATTGTTACAATTTTTGCTCATTTGTTTTGTT
Organism: Nicotiana undulata; assembly: GCA_005239495.1. Lineage (NCBI taxonomy): Eukaryota > Viridiplantae > Streptophyta > Magnoliopsida > Solanales > Solanaceae > Nicotiana > Nicotiana undulata. The sequence goes on from ML299357.1 coordinate 14,352, forward strand.
CTTCATTCACGACCGGGCTTGAACCGGGGGTCCAACCGAGGACGAGGTCATTGGTCAGTTTAAGCTCAGGCTTGGCCATACCATTGCAATTGGTTTGAACGTTTATTTCATCTCTAATTCATTTATCTGATATTCCTAATTGTTCGTGTTGAATTAAATCACATATCCTTAAAACCGCGTACTAATTTAGTTGTAACCCAATTTTGGGGTAAACAATATACTTGGCTGTATCTATTAGAATTCTTCTTGCCTCCTGATGCATTGGTCATTCAATGGGGAGAACATGTAGCCCTTAGTTCAAAGTTTAACAGCCAATTGAAATAATAGATATCTAAGGAGGAAGCTTTAGAGACATCTCAAATATTTCACTTTTTCCCAAGTCCTTGACACAGTTAACATTGTGTGATCTATGTCAACTCGCTAGGATCTTAACAAGTTTAGACATGTGTAATTTCTAAGAGATGGATCCGATAGAAGGCCTCAAACCTTGAAATCTTGCCTAGAAAAACAAACTATATGGATGTGAAATATAGGAGTTACTGCAATTAAATAAAAATTTTCCATGTCTGCCATACACTCGTTGCATCCTATACTTAGATGTGTACAATGTTTCTTTTTCTTTCATATTTTTTTTGCATTTGACCTATGATTAGCGCCTATGTGGGACTGTACTTGTGCAGTATGTAGGCATCAATTATATCATAATGTGTGTATACAGCCTTAAAGGATACTCTAGACTGAAATGCACTAAACTTTCTTAATTTCTAGATTCATATTGATGCTTATATCTTCGAATATGGTTCCCATGATATGCATGAATTAATATGGAATGAGTTACTTTGTGGTGCAAGGGTGCAGAATATGCTATGTTGGTAATTCATATTGTTTTTGGAACATGCTATCTATTTGATTAATGCTTCAATTAGCTCATCTTAACGTATTTTTTTACCAATCAAATAAATCAAATTAGCTCATCTTAACGTGAAGACCTGGAACTCTTCATCCATGTGACATTTGTTTGAAGATGATTAGTAGTTTGTAAATAATATTGATGACAACTCTATGATTGTATGATGCTTAAAGTGTTAGTATCATTGTTATATCCTTCTTTGCATTTAAGATCTCTCAATTTTTGTATTTCAATACTGCTACTCTAGTAGACTGGTAGGAATTCTAGATATACTGCAATAGAAACAACTGTATAGTACCATAATTTAACTTGAATTATATTAAAGATATCATTCTTTTTGTTTGAATTCAGATTGATAATCTTTTACATGCTTGCTATTTCAGCTTGTTAGGAGGACAATAGAAATGACAATAATTGAGCAACCCAACAACGTTATATGTTCTGGTTATGATAAGGTGACAGCAGTGCCTATTTTCAAGCTGATTATCTTTGTCTGCATTTTTCATTTCTACAATACAAATTAAGTTCCCAATCCCAAGATTGCAGCTCTGGTTTCTTTATTGAGGTTTAGTCAAAAAGGATTTGTTTAAGTTAGTTTGAATTCATTTAAAAAAGGGGAGGAGCCAGATAAGTAAACAAGCTGCATAAAGCTCCTTCTAGCGAATAAATGCTTTCTTTTTCAAAAAAAAAAAAGAATATTTCTGTAAAGATAGTCTATAATGATTGTTATGCCTTTCTCCCCTTCAAGGCGGCAGTGATTTGTAATCTGATTTCAACTGTTCTTCTATTTCCTAATTTCTTTTGCTTGATGATTACCTTAAAGCTGTTTTTTCGTATCTGATAGATGAGCCGCTTCAGTGACATAGTAGAGCTTTTGACATCACCAGCATGGAGCCTTCTCCTTAAAAGGGTGTGTAAAAAATTAGCTTCTCGGGTGTACTCTTATATTTTCTTGTGTTGTGGTAGGCAAGTAAACTTTAATGTACTTTAACAACCTGCAGATTGGGGATGTTCTCATGGTTTATTTACTAAAGAACACTTCAATATTTTTTCGACTCCCTCGAAACAAACACCGTCAGGTGGCTGGAGTTCCCATCTGTGACTTACGCCGAAAATCTCTCCTGCATGTTTCTGCCACTACCTATAAGCCTTCATTACTTCATCCTGGTAACTAGTTTCAGAAACTTGTTCTTTTGAGGGGCTTTGAATTTGATTAAGTTCAAATTTCTCTTCATATATGCTCAACATACTTCAGTGTAGTAGATCTGAGTGCGACATTGTTTGAATTATTGTGAAAGTTTATTGCTACTCCCAGAATCTAGGAAAAAGAGAAGTGTAGATGAAGTTTACTCATCAATGAGGAAAAAGATGTGCATTAGGTTTGTGTCCTGACGTTGTTACTATAAATTCTGCTAGCTGGATTGACTGCAATTGTACGGATTATATTTTCCATCCCCTGTTGCTGCAGAAAAAATTGTGCTGCGGAGAAGTTATCGACAGAAACTACAAAATGTAGTGACGTGCTTCCATCTAGGGAAGGCCAATTTTACTCAATTACACATACTTCCTTGTGTGGAAAGCGTAAAAGACTGTATAAATGGCAGCGTCAAAGGAAGCGTAAGCAGTTGAAGGCTCAAGAAAAATATTCCTTAATCCCTTGTATGAATTCCAACACTAAGGACAACTGGCCGGGAGACCAGAATTGTGATGTAAGCTCAAAGTCAATGCTTCTTCTTGAAAAGGTGATTTTGTGAAACTTACACTGCCTTTATCAACTTTGATCCTATAGTCTAGCTTATGGTCTTCTTCGCCCACCCAATGGCCCTGTTTCCATCTGATGCATATGCTAATAAAGAAATCACCAACTGGTAAAATGCGTCAGAATGTTGCAAGTGAAGGTTTTCAATCATAAAATAATTAAATGCATTTTCAGTTTCTTCTAGCAAAAGAATGGACTTTTATGTCAAGATGAGAGGCACTGGGATGATTCAATCTTACTTATTTTCGGGATGCAAAATGGCGTGTATTGGAACGGGCCATCCTTAAGCCCATTTTATCCAAGGGACCAATAATGTTAAGGCTAGTGAATAACTTACTATTGTTAATTGGTTCTGACTGAACTTCATAGTCTCATACAGTTTTATTACTTTGTAGATTTACCTTGCATAATTTCTCAAAATAAATGAGAACTGTGCAAAATTAGATTTATTCAATTTTATAATACATGAGCATTTTGATAATTGTGTCTCACTGTCTTATCTGAATATTTATTCAGAACTAACCAAACATATGATAGGATTATTAAGAGGACATGCCATTGTACGGACTCCTGAGTTGTATCCCATGTCAACTAATGGATGTTATTTGAGAGTTCTTTATCTGGTGAGGTTCTTTTGAGATGACTTATCCTCCTTTATGCAGTCTGAATATAAACAAGCACAAAGGATAAAAGAAGTCAAAAGGCAGCCCGGTGCACTAAGCTCCCGCTATGTGCGGGGTCTGGGGAAGGGCCGGATCACAAAGGTCTATTGTACGCAGCCTTACCCTGCATTTCTGCAAGAGACTGTTTTCACTTTTCACGGCTTGAACCCGTGACCTACCGGTTAAAAATTGTAAAAGAATAGAAATCAAAAAGCAACTTTGTAAAAGAATACAATAGTTTGTATCCCTTACCATGACCAATTGGGGTTAAAAATTGCATGCTTATGTTTCCACATTTTGTAAACTGTTTAATGTGAAATCTGGCAAAAGGCCCTCAAAATTGAAATTCAGCTTGCGCCTAAACAAGTCTGCTTAGCGCAATCCTTAAGGAACTTCCCTGTCATTGTCAGTCTTACAGTTACCACACATGTTGCATCTAGGAAATGAACAGCTGCTTTTTGTTCTAAGGGCTAAAGGTGAGAACATGGAGAAGAATGCTAATAGAAGATGAAAAATGAACAGGAACAAAAAAAGAAATAAGTTATTGATTTGTGAGAAAAAAAGAAGAAATAAGGTACTCAAAAGTGTAACAATCGTAACTTGTGCTGATGTGATGCAAGAGTACTTTCCTAGTGGAAGTAACTTCTATCTGGGTTGGGCTTTTCCTTATCAGTTGATTCAGAATTCTTAAACTTCTCAAGGAATAGGCTCGAAAGTGCTGAATGTATTCACAAATAATTCAGCTACACATACATCTACATATTTTGGAATAGTAAAATGTTTGTCTTTTTCTTGTCAACAGAAAAATACTTGGTGCTCTTGTTGTTTGGTCTTTCAAACAATCCCAGAGGTCAAAAAGGAAGTTCAAATCAACAGGCAAACCATCTTCTACAAGTTGGAAAGTTTTCCTTCAGTGTTCCCATCCAAGCGTATCCTTCTACTTTGTCCCCATCCTAATCTTGCTTGGCATTATGGTTCACTTTCATTGCTAATATCAATATTAAGAAAGGACTGGAGTTCCACTTTTATTCATAAATGTTTTGCAACCTTTTGCCACTTAGATTTCCCTCCTTTTTGGTTTAGAGAGGAGTTTACTGCTCCCTTATTTCCTAGCCAATCCAGGAAAATGGAAGATCTAAAATAGAAACGGACTGTTGTTGGCCTCTGCATCACCACCTTTGGAGGAAGCTTTGTTGATAAACTCAAGAATACTCAGACATCTTGAATTCGCTGAAGCCAGACTCTTCTGGAGCAAATAGACTCTTCAAAGAAATTTTTGGATCTCTTGGTGTAAATGTCACTACTCAGATAGCTTCTTGCACGCACAGCAGCAACTGTACTTTTATCAGATCCACTTGTCTGTAAGCAACAGTTTTCCCTGGTTCTTAGTTGATCATCATCTATGTTTATTCCTCATCTTTGAAGTTTCTTACCCAAGGATGATCTCATGTGGTTACTTTGGTCGTTCCTCATGTACTTATGGCATGCCTCTCAGATGAAGATGCAGATAATCCATTTCAAATATACTCTGAAAAATATGTTTTGAAATTGCAAATCTCCATTTTCTTTTTCTCTCAGGCAGTCTAAATTTTCTGAAATCAGGAATTTTCCCCTTCTCCTGTTTCCATATTCTTAGTGTGTTCGAGCATAAAGTATCTGCACTTAAGGGACTAGTGAACAATTTGCATGAATTCGGAATTATTATGGATGGCCGACATAAACATAATTACTGGTCAGATAAAGATATATACTGTTATGAAGCTTGATAAAGTAGTCAAACATTGGGTTGTTTGCCAAGAAAGTGGTAGAATCAAGTTGTAGAAGCTGCTCTTTTGCAATTTGTTTTCTTGAAAGAGAAAGGCTAGCACGTATATTGGTCTCACCTGAGAGATTCCAGATCTTTGTTATAATGTTGTTTGACTTGTACACAAGTAAATGGTAATGCTATAGGAGCTCAAAGTGTATTTAGATATATAGGGGGTTGCTGGGACTAGTTTATCAGAATATTCTTTTGTCAATAATTTTGTATTATCAATGCGTTGTCACCATTAGTTCACATTTGATTGGGTTATTTGAGAGCTTTCCTGCTGGTAGTGTCCTGGAGCTGGGTTGCCGGGACTAGTTTATCAGAAATTTCTTGTCTATAATTTTGTATTGCTGCGTTGTCATCATTAGTTCACATTTGATTGGGTTATTTGAGAGCTTCCTGCTGCTAATGTCCTGGAGCTTGCTATCTCCTAGCTGCAAAATATCGGGTAACTCTATCCACCAAGTCTTGGACATATGTGAAGAAATCACCTAGTGTTTTTGCGTATTCTGGAATTTGAATTTGAGACCTCATGGTTCTCAACCCACTTCATTGACCGCTAGGTCACATCCTTGGGTGCGTCACGAAGCTTTACAATTCTCATTCTCATCCTTTGATTGACTTCAATTTGCTAATTCCTGAACTGAAGTAACCATTGGATGGTTTTTCCTGTGGCGAGTCTCTCAAATTCACTCGGACGATTTGCCAAGTTCTGCGCTATTATTTCTACTTTCTTTTCGCTGTGAAAGTGTGGACGACTTAGTTGTTTATCCTAAAAAAATTGATCATGGTACATGTCTTGCACTAATTTTTTTGTTCATTCGACATTGTATTTTTTGGGAAGGAGTGAATTCTTAAACTCATTTTGCTTAATTTTCTTTTCTAACACTTGTTGTAAACATCTAAACCTGTTTTGCTTAGTCCCTTCTCTATCACATTTGGTTGACCTAGGTACCATTCAATTATTAAGTTGCTGAAAACTCTCATCCGCAAAGCTCACCATTGCCAACACGTAAGGCTGTTGGAAAAGCACTGTTCTACTTCATCATTGGGTCAATGTACCAAAAGTATTGTTGCACCTATCTTGGAGGTTAGTCTTTGTTAAACTTCTTCAAGCTTCAGTTCACCCTCTTTTTGTTTCTGGTCCTTCTGAGGTATAAAAAGATTTGAAAAGAAACAAAATTAGTCATTATTTGCCAGTACTCCACCATTTTGAAATGCGGAGTTGTCCAGGTTAAATTGTTGACCAGGGCTTCGAACCCAACAAGTACTAATCTTTTATAAGATGTTGGCACCTAAGATTTATCAACTAAGCCACAATTAATTATTGAAATTTTGGATATTTCAATTTGTGAGCCATGATTTTGCCTATTTCAATCTATTATTGCTATCTAGCAGAAAAATGTGGCTCATATGACCTCTTCGGTAATGGTACTTTTATCTGACATGACCACTTGCACCTTAGTGAAAAATCGATGGATGGTCCTACTCAGTTGTCTGTAAATAGCATTTCCCGATATGGATATTGAAAGTGATGTTCTTAACTATTTGGGATCAGAGACACGAAGCCGAAGCGAGTATACTTGCAAAAGGTTGTGCTGAAAGTGGATTAGCTCACAATGACATCGTGCCCGAAAATTGCTGTACAACTCCAGAATCACAACCCTCTCTGTTGGAGCCAACCAAGTGTTATTGTATGAAGAAGCAGGTTGTATCATTCATTTGGGCTGTTTGTCGAAGTATAGTGCCCATAAATTTACTGGGCACTCCTTCTAATTGGAGAGTTCTGACAAAGAATATTTCCAAGCTTGTTAAGCTACGAAGGTTTGAGAAGTTCACGCTCAAGCAGAGCATGAGGAAAATTAAACTATCTAGGTATCATCTACTATCAGATCTGTACTCCTTACTGAAACATAAAGTACTAGAGCACTGGATATTTTGGTTCTTTTCTTCAATTGTTGTGCCACTGGTTCAAGCTAACTTTTACGTAACTGAAGCTGAGCATGAGAAACAAGATATATTTTATTATCGCAAGCCTACGTGGGAGAACATTATTTCCAAATTTGTGACTTGCTTGAGAGATCAAGGTTATCAAGAATTAAATGTTGCATCTGTCAAGAAAATAATATGGAATAGATCATTTGGTTTCTCAAAAGTTCGACTTTGTCCAAAAGGAAAGGGGGTAAGAATGCTGGCAAACCTTAAAGCATCGGCAAAGTTGCCTGTGAATCCTCCTTTGCAATCCAAAGGTCTGAGAAGAGTAGGTGTTGGTAGAAATGTTAAATGTTACAATTACAAATCTGTTAATGAAGTCCTCAAAGATTTGCACTTGGTGCTCAAACGTATAGTAGTAAATGAACCAGAGAGGTTGGGTTCATCTGTATTTGACTACAATGATGCATATAAAAGGCTTCTCCCTTTCTTATCACTCCTGAAGAGTGGTTTTTCTGTCAAACCTGGAGCTTTCATCATTGTATCAGACGTTGAAAAAGCTTTTGACTCTGTAGACCAAGATAAGCTACTGAGTGTGCTGGATGATCTCAATTTGGAGGATGAATATTTTTTAAGCAAAGTTGTTCAAGTTGTGTGCACTAAGAAATCATTGCGGATACCACAAAACTGGACATTAGTGAGTAAAGAGAATGCCCCTGACTCCGCTAATGCCAGGTCTTGTCTTCCCACTGGCTCATTGCATGGCATTCTTGTAAAGCAACAGGTAGGATGTTTTGAACTGCTTTAGGGTAAACACATCTACATGCACTTTTCATGGCCTTCTTTTGGCTCCTTTCACTTGTATGTGGTTTCTTAATTTCTTGGAACAGATGTATTTGTTTGAAGGCAAATGTATTTTACTAGAATGTTGTACTGCCTTAGGATTAGATCTACATGCACATTTCATATTCTTCTCTTGGCTTCTTTCACTTTACATGCGTTTCTGTTTCATAATTCCTTGGCACTGATTGAATTTGTTTAAAGGCACAAATACTTTTTACATTCCATTCTTGATGGAAACTTTGTACATATTATAATTTGCATTTACAAAATATATTCTGCAAATCGAAGAAACACATGATGGGATGACAGAACAACCAAGTAAGGCAGTGTAAATCAACATGAAGGTTTGAAGTTAAATAGTCATGAAAATTGCACATTGGTATAGGTATCCAAGGTTAATAATCTATGAAGAACTAGGGTGGGGTGGGTAGGTGGAGGCAGATCAACCAAAGTTCTACTCCTCCTAGAATTGTTTAAGGCCCCATCAACCAAAGAACAAATCAGAAAATAGCAGTTTGACAAATAACTTATATCATTCAGTTAAACATGACCTGGTATTTATGTTTTAAGAACCTAGGCCCCATCAACCAAAGAACAAATCAGAAAATAGCAGTTTGACAAATAACTTATATCATTCAGTTAAACATGACCTGGTATTTATGTTTTAAGAACCTAGGCCCCATCAACCAAAGAACAAATCAGAAAATAGCAGTTTGACAAATAACTTATATCATTCAGTTAAACATGACCTGGTATTTATGCTTTAAGAACCTTACTTACAAGAAGTGGCTATAATAAAATCTAAATTACTTAATCTTCCAGGTGCAAGGCAGAAAAGTAAGAAAAGAACAGCTACAAAATGATTTGAAGGAGCACATAAAGCGCAACGTGCTGCGGTTAGGTAGCACTTTTTTCTTGCAATCTGTTGGTATACCTCAAGGGAGTGTTTTGTCCTCTATGCTATGCTCTTTGTATTTAGGACATCTCGAGAAGTCAGTAATATTTCCATTCCTTGACAAAGCTTGTGAACCTGCCCCTGGATTTCCTTCAGAGGAATGTTTTCTTGATGATACAGCTTCAGGATGTGCTCACCCCGTAATGTGTAAACCTAGCTATCTGTTACTTAGATTTATTGATGACTTGCTCTTCATCTCAACCTCAAAGGAACAGGCTTCTAGGTTCTTCTCACGGTTGCAGAGAGGGTTTCGAGCCTACAACTGCGACATGAACAAAAAGAAATTTGGAATGAACTTTCAGATAAACACTATACCAGATCTGAGATCGGATAGATTGTATGTGGTTGAAGATGGAACCTCATTTCTTCGGTGGAGTGGACTATTTATCAACTGCTCAACGTTGGAAATTCAGGCAGATTACACGAGGTCAGCTATCTTCCTAGTGGCAACATGGCATCAGTTGTGGATTTCATATGAGCTGTTATTTTGTTTTTACTGGTGCTTCTTAACGTATATATCATGATAAAGGGGAGTTACTACCATGCCTAGTCAATCGAAATGGTTGTCGCAACCACCATTTTATTTAGCATACTCGGTACTAAACTTACCTTATTTGGCTATCAATTACTCATTAAAACTTCTTAACTTAATGTTTAGGAAGTTTGGCAATTAGCAATATCTCCCTCTGCATGATTGTTTGTACTCTCTTTTATAACTGACTTTGTCAATGTTCAAGGAATTTGACTTAATCAGTAGATATTTGTTGATGTGATCCTTTTTCTAGCAGGTATTTGAATTTCCCGCTGAGTTCAACCCTCACTGTTGGCTGGCTAAATAAACCAGGCCGTGACTTAAAGGTTAAGCTGTGCGGTTATCTGAGACCTAAATGCCATCCTATATTCTATGATTCTAAAATAAACTCAGCAGCTGTGGTCAGACTCAACATTTATCAAGCTTTTCTTTTGTGTGCCATGAAGTTCCATTGCTACATCTCTGATTTATCCAGCATATGTAGATTCAGCACCAAATTTTATGCAGATGCTTTGGGAAGATCATTGAGGTATGAAACATTTAGTACATCATCATTGGTGCGATCTGGTGCTCTTTATATACTGGTGGTGGATCTAAATTGGAACACAGCCTCTTCAATTATTTTAAATCTAAGCTCTGCTAGAGCTCTAAATGAAAGGGGTTGGGGGGCAAGGGAGATGCATCAGTATTTACATTCTTAATCTTATGGTACTCCTGTTATTGTAGACATCATGCTGCTTTACTTTGAACTCATTTTTCTCACTAGGTATATGAAAAAGCTCATCAAGAGGAGGATGTTCTCCTTCAAAACTGGTTCAGATTGTCGTCCAATTCTTGAAGTGGGGAAAGGTGAAATCGAATGGCTCGGATTAACTGCCTATATTCGTGTGTTGAAGAGGAAGCAGTCAAGGTATAAGGAGTTGTTACGTGTATTAGAGTCTAAGCTCATGGCGCTTGGTAAGCAAGAAAGTACATTATCAGTACTACAAGAAGCCACAGATTATAAGCATTCCTCTATACTATGGAAGATTAAGTATTGACAGCAGTAGGAAACATACCTGTGTTGATTAGCTCTTTCCCATTCTGTCCACAGTGCTCTGTGATGAAAAAAGAAGGTTGTAATTTTTTGTAAGCTTCAGTCTGGAGCCTGCTAAGATGAGCTTGATATAAAAAACTAAACCATGTAGTTCTGATATATTTTGAAAGTTATTTATACAGACTGCTATATTGGTAATAGTATTTTAAAGTAATACTATTCAGATCATATACGTAATGGTCCTCGTTTAAATTGCTCCTTGAATTCACTGTCATCACTCATTGGTTTGGCATAATCTCTGTCACAAGTAAAACTTCAAAATTAAGCAAAAGCGTAATATAGAGTAATTTTTTTGGTTGAAAAAAGCTTGCCTCTTTTTGTTTTGTTTTGTTTTGTTTTTCTCTCCTACATTGTTTTATTGAGCTGTTTGCTTCTAACTTTAATCCCTAGGTCGACTTCTACTCGTTCTGAGCATAAACGAACAGTAGTTGAAAACCTAGGGTAAAAGGAATAAAGTATCAGGCGTCGCTTGCAAAATCTAAATAGAAAAAATGGATGGGTGCAAGAGGGAGTTTAACTGTCATTTCAGAAATTTACAGTATGATTCATTTTATTGTGCAACCAAACTTTCATTCTTGTTAAGAGCTAATTTTAAGAATTTTGTATATTGGGTAAGCAAATAGTGCTACTATCATACTGATTACAAGATTAAGAACATGATAAATATGAGTTGTAATTTTTTAACCTTTTGGAATTTGCATAATTCAAGGCGTAAAGCATACATTCACTATGGCTTCATATGCTGTGCCCCACGAGACTCGTACCCCACGTGATCACATAGAGTATTTGTAATGAACATGTTGACTATATGTGACATAGTTAATCTATAAGGAATCATTTGGCTAGTACGATGGGATAAACAAGGACATTTCATGAGATTAGTTATTCTAGCTTTTATATGAGATAGATCACCATCATTTTAGAACAAAAAGATTTTTGAGACTAATTAATAATTACAAACAAAGACATGATAAAATAATCTCGTATTTTATCCCAAAATTCTTATTTCTTATCTCTTCAACCAAACGACCCCTAATTGATGTGATTGACGCTTGTTCGGATCCCTGAAGGACGCCATTTGTAGTATGGCTTGTATAATTTGGTAAATACTGAATTACCGTACCGAAACCAAAAATTTTGGTATTCGGTATTCGATATGGTATTTGATAAGTTTTTTTTTAAAAGAATTTGTATTAGGTATGGTATTTTGTATTTTAAAATAAAATACCGAAATACCGATACCGTACCGAAATATATATTTTATTACACAATACATATTTTATTAATTATATCATAAATATAAGAAATCTAAAATTTTACTTCCCTTTATTCTCTAAGTTTATCAATTAACTCTAACCAAGTAACAAGACATTTCTCTAAGTTGTCTCTCTCTTGGTTGGTATTTGCTGGTTTTGGTCAAAACTTTTGTCAACAAACGTTGTTAGTTTTGTACTTTTGAGTACTTTAATTAAAAATATTAACGTTTATGACTCTATGCACTTGTTAGTATTCAAACCGAATAAATCGAAGTTATCGAACCGAATAAACCGAAACCGAAAGGAGAAAAACCAAACCATACCGAATTTAATTAGGTACGATATTTGTATAGCATTTTACGAAACCAAATACCAAAAATATCGAAACGAAATATCTAAATACTGTACCGTACCGACCGACGAACACCCCTAGTTTGTACAACAAGATTGAAGTAAATATAGAGGTAATGTTCTAAATGTGATTTCCCAAAAAAGTATATATTTTTCAAATTAGAATAAGGTCCATATTTTCTCAAAGTAAAATAAGGGTTACAACTTTAGGGGGTTTTAAAAAAAAAAAGGGGGTACACGTGTCGCTAAATGCCAGTGGTAGTATAGAAATCGTATGCCCTCTTAGGTTACAAGTTCTGAAATGTTGAGCCAGTAAAATCACAGCCTCCTCGAGACTCTCTACCCCTAACCCTCACTCAGCCATTTTCAACAATACAAAGCCTATTAATCTCTGTTGAAAACAAACCGGCGTCGAAGAAAAGATTCTCTTGCGATGGCAATGGCAGCGCGAGTTAGATCCACGCTCCCTCTCCTCCGCAAAGCCCTTTGCTCCGATTCAAGATCCGCTCTTTATCCCGCCCTCCTCTCCAATCATGAGGTATTCATTGTTATCAGATATGAGACCTAATTTCGGTCTTTGATATTTCTGATTTGTTTGTATTTGCTAGGTTTTGCTTTGATCTGTATTTTGATTTTAGATTCTTGAAATGATTTTTGACTTGAAATTTGATTTTTTTGATTTATATGAAATGGCTGAATGTTGTTATTGGGTTATATATATGCAGTCAGAACAAACCGTAGTACGTGGAAACCTTTATATCAATTTTTTTCGTTCTTTTAAAATTGAAAATGATATTGAATGAAATAGATTTATCTTTGCAGCTTGGGGTCGACTATTTTGGTGAGATTCTCGTATTGAATATCCTGTTGGAACCATTGGTAGTTCTGTTTTATTTACACTCGAACTACTTGAGAAGAGAAATTTTTGGATGTGCACATTGCATAAGCACATCCAATTTGAAGTTTTGCTGAATCGCTTTTCTTTTCACAGAACTATTAAAAGTGTCCATTCCGTTGCAATCTGGTAAAGTGGCCTGTTTTATTTATTTTCTTAATATATGGTTGTCATTTGTTTTTGCAGTTGTCAAGGAATTATGCTACTGCCCCAGCCAAAGAGCAAAAAGTTAAGGTTAGTAATCCTATGAGATTGTAGTTGAATTTGTGTGTTCAATATTTGTTTCTGAGATAGTTTTTCTTTCTTGAGAGTGATGAATGTTCTGAAGTTTCAAGTTGAATATTCAATATGCCACTTATTGCTGCCAAAAGCATAGCATTCCTACCCTGAATTAAATGAATATTGAACCAATTGGGTACATCAAATCCTCTAATTGGTATCTGCATCTTTGATTTCAAATCTAAGTTGGAGCCCTTCAGCCTTTCTTGAATTTATTAGAAAAGTTATCGATATCTTCAAGCAAAATTCAACCCTTTCTTTTTGAAGGTTGGATGTAAATCCACTGTATATTGTCATTTGACACCAACTTGGTGCTATTGGTTAGAATTCATCTGAGTTAGCAAATATTGAGCTCACTTGTATTAATAGGATAAAGTATCTTGCATGTAAAAGTACTGACCTTTTTTTCAAATGAAGGATGAACATAACTTTTTCTTTTTGACACCCTGCTCATTTCTGCTAAATTAGTGCCTTCATTTGGCGATTCCTTTGGCCATGGATAGCATGATCTAATGCTTTTCTCCCATGTGCTCCTTGTGGTTGTTTTTGTCTTTTCGCCGCCAAGTCCAATAAGTCTGTCTTATTGATTGATAGAGAATCAACGTAAATCTTCTCATTATTGTTGTAGAATACTATGGTTGTCGGGGTTGGTTATTAGCCATAAAAAACATCCTTGTTCTCCTGTCAATTATTTATGTCTTGGACCAGTTCATTCTTACCAATTGTACAGAATGTCGAAAGTCCTTTTGTTATTTTTCGCCTCATTTATCTCAATGTGTTTTGATTGCGCATCTCTCTTCCTGTTTGTGAATTTAAGTTTAAATTCGAAATACATATCAATCTCTGTCACTTGAAGCAATTACATCATTTTTCTTTCTTTTATATCGTCGTCAACCTAAGAGATGCTAAGAAATGGATACTTTTACCAACGGAAGGAATACAAGTCTTACATCTGTTAACATCTTTTGCTTCTATGGTGTTTTAGGTTCCTGTGACTATGTATGGGGTTTCTGGAAATTATGCCTCAGCTTTGTACATCGCAGCTGTAAAAGCTAGTGCATTGGAGAAGGTCGAGTCCGAAATTTTGGACCTTATTGAGGCTTCAAAGAAAAGTCCTAAATTTTCTCTGTTTATGAAGGATCTCTCTGTGCCTACAAATACAAGAGTGAAGGCCATAAGTGACGTCTGTGCACATGCTAAATTTGGAGATCTCACAAGGAACTTCTTGGGTATGATAAAATTATATTGTTATTTCTGGAAAAAATACTACTTTTTCATTTTTTAAACTTGAGATTTTGTAGGTTTAGATAACAAGTAGAGATGCCATAAACAAACAGAATCTCATTTTTTGAAATTAGATTCTGCTTCAAGATGTTGATCCCGGTCGATTGGTTGTTTTGTTAACTCGAAGATTCACATCAATTTGGTATCTACATTCTGTTTCATAGGATGCAAGTTCCTTTGATCGATGTTAATCTCACTAGCAAATTATAATTCTTCTTCGATGTCACCCCTTCAACATTGTACCCCTTCAGATTAATGCTTCAACCAAACAAGACAAACCAGAAGATATATTCCTTTTAATTTGTTTAGTAGGATTCATGTGTACAATTTAGAAGATTAGTCTCACATTGAACTACAACTGGCCTATACATTATTTTTTATTTGTGGTAGAGTGATTTTTATGGCAATATTTTTTAGATAAAGTGGTATAACCATATGCATTCTCAATTTTTTTCTTATTCCTGAATGCTAAGCTGCATGTGGGTATTTTATAATACTTATTTAGTTTTATTTAGTTATGCAAAACATATATGAGGTAACCAAACAATAATGTCAACTACAGTCTTGACCTTGATCATTTCTACCAAATGTGGTAGAAATGTGGTCCGTCATCATTCAGAATCCTTGTACTTCCCCTATGCTAATTTGCAAACTTAACAACTTATTTATATTAACCCTTGTCCCTATCATGCTTTCCTCAAGCCAAAACTGCAAGTACAATTATTTTGAACTTTTCTTTTTATTCTGGTATCTGTTTGTCATTTATGGCTTTCTAGTTACTTGGGAATTTCCACCTTCTTCCTACTTTTTCATTGCTTCAGGAATAGTTCTTCCTCCTTGTCACTTATCATATTGGCAGCAAACAACAACAACATACCCATTATATTCCCATATGTGGGTTGTGAAGTGAGTAGTGTGTACGCAGACCTTACCCCCTACCTAGTGAAAGTAGAGAGGTTGTTTCCAATAGACCCTTGGCTCAGAAAGGGGAGGAGGAGGAGGAGGAGAAGAAGAAGGGGAAAAAGAAGAAGAAAAAGAAAGAAATAGAGGGGGGGGGGGATAAGTAGTACCAAAATAGTAACACAGGGGAATACGATAACTGAAACAAGCTAAACAACATTATGTAATGTAAATCTGAGAATAAGAAAGTACATGTGTGCTACTAGTACTACCGGTAAGAAAGGGGGAAACTCTCAACTACCTACTAACCTCCCACCCTAATCCTCGACCTCCCCACCCTCCTATCAAGGTCACGTCCTCAGTGAGCTGGAGCGGCGCCATGTCAGGCCTAATCACCTCTCCCCAACACTTCTTAGGTCTGCCTCGATCTCTTCTCAAATCCGCCATGGTCAACCTCTCACACCTCCTAACAGAAGCGTCAATGCTTTGCTACTTTCATCTTATGCACATGAGAGCTCTTGACTAGCCAACATTCCGCCCCATACAGCAGGGTTGGTCGAACGACCACTCTGTGAGGAAGAGCGTGTCTATTTCCAATTGTCAAAAGCCAGCTGTTACGTTAAGGGAATCGAGGTTGAGTGCTTGTCTATCTAGGTGCCCCTTATCTCCTCATCTTCCTATTTATAAGCCACATCTTACTTCGACGTTTTCAATTTCCCATAGAATCTCCGGAGCTTCTGGTGAGGAGATCAGTGGAGGAGAGGGAGAATGACTTGCATATGGTGTTCATTGACCTTGAAAAAGCGTACAATAAAGTCCCGAGGGAGGTTCTGTGGAGGTGCTTGGAGGTTAGCGGCGTCCCGGTAGTGTACATTAGGATGATTAAGGATAAGCTGCTAAGTTATATTTCTTTTTGGCAGAATTTTGACTTACTATTGATTGCCTTTTCTCAGTGGTTGCTATGTTTGATATAAAGATCAGACTTTCACAACCACTAGGATTTCATCGTACATCTCTTTGTTTTATATTGTCATGTGGTATCTAAGCATGTATGTTTGAGCTTTATTAATCTGCTTGGGTAGTATTCTCCTTCTGTTTATGTTCAATTTATATTTGTCTGACATTCTCTCACCTGTGTATTTCTAGTTGTTTTGGCTGAAAATGGGAGGCTGAAACATATTTATGCCATAGCAAAAAGGTTTGCAGAGTTAACCATGGCACACAAGGGGGAGCTTAAAGCCACTGTAACAACTGTTATTGTAAGTTCACCTATTCTGAACTAGAAGTTTGATTTTGAATTTAGATCCTTATCATTCGGTCTTTTTATATAATTTGGCAAGGCTATCAACGATGTTTTCGACATGGTATTTATTTAACGGAAAAGGTCCAAATATGCCCGTGAACTATTTGAAATAGGACAAATATGCCCGTCGTTAATAGTTTGACCCAAATATGCCCAAAACGTTCAATAGTTGTGCAAATTTGCCCCTTTTTAACGGAAGCATTATTTTTTCTTTTCTTTTTTTAATTAATTAAAATAAAAATATTTGTTTCCAGTTTTTAAAAAAATTGAAAACTAATTTCTAAAACAATTGTTTTTGTAAAAACAAAAAAAAAATTTGAAAAGCAATTTTCTAAAGCTATGTTTTTGTAAAACTGAAAAAAACAAATATTTTCTTTTTGTCAGTTTTTAGTTTAAAAAAATTCAGTTTTCCAGTTTTTACCGCTTTAGAAAATTGCTTTTCAGTTTTTTTTCTAGAATTTACAAAAATCATTGTTTTAGAAAATAATTTTTCAGTTTTTTTAAAGGATTTTTTTTTTCGTTTTTTCAGTTTTTAGTAAAAATAAATTCAGTTTTTTTTTCCAGTTTTTACAAAGACATTGCTTCAGAAAATTGCTTTTTAGATTTTATTTCTGCTTTTACAAAAACATTGTTTTAGAAAATATTTTTCAGTTCTTTTGTAAAAACTGGAAAAAAAATATTTCCCTTTTTTTCTTCAGTTTTTAGTAAAAAAAAACTTTTAGAAAAATTGCTTTAGAAAAAAGATATTTTGATTTTAATTAATTAAAAAAAAGAAAAGAAAAAATACTGTTTCCGTTAAAAAAAGGGCAAATTTGCACAACTATTTGACAGTTTGGGCATATTTGGGCCAAACTATTAACGACGGGCATATTTGTCCTATTTCAAATAGTTCACGGGCATATTTGGACCTTTTCCGTTTATTTAATGGTTCTTTGAAGAGTAACTGAAACTCAAATTAGGAGGACGAAAGCAGTATGAAGTTGCTTATAAACTGCTTATGGTGACTCTTGAAAGATTGTTGTGAAGCAACTCTTTTCTACTGCAGAAAGATAGGGTCACTGCAGTTTGCTTCAAAAGTCAATATATCTGGACTTTTAATGTGACTACAAATTGACACCCAATTCTATTCTACCGTGGGTGGTTCTATTCTAATATTTCAATGTGTATAGTTATTATTAGTCGGGACCCTTCATTATTCTCAGTGATGTAATGCTGTAATGCTGGATGCTTTTTCCATCTTCCTGAGCCGAGGGTCTATCGGAAGCAACCTCCCAGCCCTATCGAGATAGGGGTAAGGGGTAAAGGGTAAGATCTGCGTACACACTACCCTCCCCAGACTCCACTTTGTGGGATTTTATTGGGTTGTTGGGTCGTTGGGTCGTTGTTGTAATGCTGGATGCTTTGAGTTGAATTCTTTCTTGCTTCCCCGGCTCTCTTGCACCCTCAGGGATTGGGGTGGTTAACCGCTGTTTTTGATACAAGGTTTTAATTTTGACAGTAGTCAGCATATGTTACTTTATCTGATTGTTGTAGTTTGTTATTTTCTCCTAGTTAAATATCTGATTTGTTGCATCTTTTGTTTTCTTTACCCAGCCTCTTCCTCCCGAAGAGGAGAAAGAATTGAAGGAGACATTGCAAGACGTGATGGGAAAAGGGAAGAAGGTGAACATTGAACAGAAGGTACATTATACATTATGATACTGATAATTATTTGGTAAATTCTTAACAATAAAGACTGCATCTGCTTATGATGTTATTTCTATTCTTGTTACAGATTGATCCTAGCATTCTTGGTGGGCTTGTGATAGAATTTGGGCAGAAAGTTTTTGACATGTCGATAAGGACTAGGGCACGCCAGATGGAGAGACTCTTGAAGGAACCTCTCAACTTCTGATCGCGTCAAAAGCCCGTTCTAGCCTAGTTATTAAACCCTGTTGTGGTTTTAGCTGAAGATGAACATCCTCTTTATTTGGACTGCTTGAAGTGTTTCTGGTTTCATACAGTGTTCTTCTGTTTCTTGCAAATAAAAGCATACTTCACATTTGAATTTTCCAAAGGAAAACCCTGATGATGATCATTTGTTTTGGGCACGTTGCATTTTGCACCCCTTTTTTTATGTCCTTTTTTGAGGTTTGCACTGTCCTTTTTTTTCTTTTATGATATCTTTATTTCCTTGCAAAATAATTTATTCACTTTTTAAAATTTTCTGTGAGGGCAAAAGAGGAATACAAAAATATTTTCTTTTCTCTGAAATTGCCGTGAATCCTCTCCATTGTTTGAATGCAAATATTATCTCCATTAACGACTAAGCTTTGCTTGTAAAATCCTCTCCATCTCTTGTTTTGGCCCTTTGGAGGAAGGGCCCCGTAAAACGCAATGCTATGTTACAAAAGCTACCTCCTTTTTTTCCTATTTACAAAAGTGATTATTGTCAAATAAGTTTTTGGACTCTGTCATCTTTACAATTCGAGATCATGATCAATTTATTCGTAAGAGTTAAGGAGGTAAAAGAAAATTAATCACACCGAATCGAATTAGTTACTAAGGTTAAGAGGTAGGTTGAAGTGATAGTATACATTAAATCTATTTTTCACTTGTTAACAAGAGTGAGAAAAAAGATCAAATTTCTCCTGATTTTAGCGGTAAAAATTTCAAAGGCAACCTATTTGGTCACCCCATTTAATAATTTAAAAAATTGATATCCTATAACAACATGTAATAGGAATTGACAATTTTTCAGCCTTAGATTAAGTTTAGCAAAGATATCCCAAACAATTGGCATTATATAGTCAAATCCTAAAAAAAAAACTACTCTCTCTTATATATTCTCTCTAAAAAAAACTACTCGCTTATTTTAGCTTCCCTGCCCCCTTGTATTTCTTCTTCTATGTCTTCTCTTTCGCTCTCATAGGTTAGCAAAAATTCTTGCAATTCTGCAAAAAAATCAATGGGATGAAAATGTAAGGTTGATCTCACATAAGAGAAATCAGAAGCAAAAACTAAGAGAGAAAAATCAGTATATATCACACACATGTTTTAAGGACGTTTGTGTATATCACCTTGTATATAGTGTATACAAAGCAATTTGTTTATGGACGCCCGTGTATATAACTTTGTATAACGTATATATAACACAAATTTTCATGGATATATACAGATACACATGATATACATGAGGTATCACTGATGTATATAGAGATATACACAGGATACAATAGCAGATACACATGTGGAGTCGTCTTGAACTTGAGTTTTCAATCTGAAATGTGTTACAAAGAAGGTAAATAAAATTTTAATATACTTTTTTGACATACACATTATTATTTTGTTATGTACTGTGATATACAAATAATATAATTATTAATGTGTTATATATATTTGGATATATAGATAAAAAATTAGAAAAATAATTTAAAAATATTTGAAAGTTTTTTCGGATGATACTGAAGGAAATAAAATCTATTTTCTAGGAGGATGGTTGCTATGAGAGAAGAGAGAGGATTCTAAATATTTTTTGCAATTTTTAAGGAAAATAATTTTGATGGGGCTTATTTTTAGGATGATGGTTAAACCATTAGAAGAGAGAGAATAACTTTAGGCTACCATATGCCATATCCTAAAACGTTGGCTTTATTTTTGACAATTGTTGGACCTAGTTGTCATACCATGACAAATCCCCTTAATTTGTACCAATTTTTTTTAAAGAAAACTTTAACTAGTACCCAAAGTCAGACCAGTTCAGGAATCTTCCTCCTCCTCCTCTTATTCTTCTTCTCCTTCTCCTTCTTAATTGCAAAATGGATTTGTTAGATTTGTTGTTGTTTTGACAAATTGATGATTGAGGTTTGTTCTTTATGAAATTTGGAGGTCATATTTCAAATTTGAGACCATTCAGAGTAGATTTAGGTGTTGAATCATGTGTTGGATCCGAATAATAAGTTTTTATTTCTGGGCAATTTGCATTTCACACTTATTTAGTTTTAAATGTATGAAACATTGATTGCACTTTAGACCTATTTAACCTTAAGTGCATTTTAAGTGCAATTTCTTTCACTTCAGACCTATTTTACAGTCCAGGTTGCTCTATTTTGCATCAGGAACAAAAAAACTAGTAGTTTTGTTCCCTCGTTCCCCCTACCTGTATGCTTTTATAGTGTTAAATGATATGAACCTATGCATTATCAAATGACATACAAATGATGTAAACAACTAGCCGCCAACTTATTAAAACAAGAAACTACTAAACAATTTGACTAGTTCTTGTTAGTAACTACTAAACAATTCAGCTAAACAATGACTACTAAACAATTCGCCTAAACAATGAACTACTAAACAATTTGAAAATGATTCTTAAGTGGATGAAAATATTTGTTTCACGTCAAACCTATTTGGTGTTAAGTGTATCTTAAGTGCATTTTTTACACTTTAGACTTAATTAGCCTTAAGCGCATTACACTTCAGACTAAATTTTTTTCTTCAACTTCAGATTGGAAAAAATCTGAAATTAATACTAAAGTGGATAAACTTGTAAATTTTTGTGCAAAGTGAATATGACTTCAATAATGACCCTAAAACTAGGTAAAAATATGAATAACCCATTTTAGTGATATCA
This sequence comes from Nicotiana undulata, assembly GCA_005239495.1. Taxonomy (NCBI): domain Eukaryota; kingdom Viridiplantae; phylum Streptophyta; class Magnoliopsida; order Solanales; family Solanaceae; genus Nicotiana; species Nicotiana undulata. The sequence continues at coordinate 35,728 of ML299357.1, forward strand.
CTAAGAAAGATGAAAAGGATGAAAAAGTAGGTGATGTTGGAGTTACCTGATTTGGGCGTTGTTCATAGTTGAGTTAGACTTAGGTGTTTGGCCCGTTGGCCCAGTTATATTTATTAGTAGATACGACCATTTTCTTTTTCCTCTTTGGTTATTGTATTTTCCATTCCAACCCAATACAATTGGGGAGGCTCAGATATTTTGTACATATTTTTTTACTGAGAGAATAATAGAAAAACTCTCTCTCGAAGCTTCTTTGTAAAAATGAACCCTAAACTCGATCTTCTTCATTTCTGTTCGATCTGCAAATCCTAACATGGTATTAGAGTGGGATTGTGATTACTCTAAGGACACGCTCTCGATCGATCCTAACCTCGCGAGTTGATTCAAAAATTTTCATTTTATTGTTCCTGTTATGTGTTTGGTGATTTTGGAGGCGGGCTTTTTGGTTTTTCATTATTTCCTGCGGAGTTTCTACTGTTGTCATGGATTTTTCTGAGCTCGGAGTAGCTGATTGATTTCTTCTTCTAGGTTCTGCTATTTTTCGACTCGGCGAAGAAAGTCAGTCTAGCTTCATTTTTTTTTCTTTTGAAATTTCATGTTCAATCTGTTTAATTGACTTGTTTGTGTGCACAATCTAGTGTTGATATATTAAATTCCAAAGTTTCTCTTGTTGCTAGTACTAGTACAACCACTCTATATACACCAGACCCTTCTAGCCCCCCTTTCAGTCATTCTTCTGATATTTCTGGAACCTGTTTAGTTAGTACTCCGTTTAATGGGTCTGGTTATGGAGGATGGAAAAGAATTATGATAGTTTCTTTGTCAGCTAAGAATAAAATAGATTTTTGTGGATGTATCCTGCCCTAAGCCAATGTTTGGAGAGAATCCTGCAATGATTCGTCAATGGGACAGGTGCAACAACATGGTCATTTCCTGGTTAACTAACTCTCTTTCACCAACCATTGCTGAAAGTGTGCAATACTCAGAGTGAGCTGAGAGTATATGGAAGCAGTTAGAACGTATGTATGAGACTGTAAATGGAACTAAAATGTTTGGGATAAGAAGCAAATTGGCCTCTACTGAGCAGGGTTCTCTTGATGTTGCTTTTTATTTTAACAAATCAAAGAAGCTCTGGGATGAATTGGGAACAATGCGCAAAAATCATGAAAATACTTGTACCTGTGCTGCAAAGCCTGATATTCAAAGGGATGAAGAAGAGGATAAGCTACACCAATTTCTCATGGGGTTAAATGAGGTGTATGTTGGTGTGAGGAGTAACTTACTGATGATGCAACCTCCTCCTTCATTAAACACTGCTTACAATATTCTTCTTCTTGATGAGACTCAAAGACAAGTCCAATTTAACCTACAGTTAACAACAAAAATCTACATCTTTAAATTCCAATGTGAATGTCAAACAATTCCCCCCCCCCCCCCCCCCCC
>ML299357.1:37365-56385 GCA_005239495.1 Nicotiana undulata
ATACAATTAAAAGATAGATTTTGATCACTCAAGGAGAAACATGTTTTGCAAATATTGTAAGAAACATGGTCACCTGGTTGAGAAATTCTACAAACTCCACGGGTACCTACAGAATTTTAAGTTCAACAAGGGGAAGAGGTTAACTGCAACAATATATGCTGAATCTGCTCAATTTCAGCCATGTACAGGAAGCCATGTCCCAGTTCAGCCTCACACTGTTCCTTTTATTGGACCTGCTGTTGTGCCTGATGACATGGTCTCCTCTATACCTGGTTTGAGTCAGCAACAGTTCTCTCAACTAATGTCCTTTCTACATCAAACTCAAATCAGCCATGCTTCTGAGCCTCAATCTAATCTGACGGGATCTGCTAACTTTGTTGGTAGTTTTATTTCCTTTCCTATTTATACTGATGATGGTTCTCGTGCTTTCTTGTTTTCTAGTATAAGTACAAATGTATGGATTATAGATAGTGGAGCTACAGATCATATGACTTCCAATAAAGAAATCCTTTCTGATCTGAATCCTCTTCCTACTCCTTACTTGGTGACCCTGCCTAATGGTTATAAGGCAAAGTTTACTTGTATTGGTTCATGTACTTCACTTCCATATTTCACACTTTTTTTGTACATTTCTTCTTTTCAATATAATCTGATCTCTATACACAAACTTGTTCAACAATTTCACTGCATTGTCTTGTTTACTTCTATCTTATGTATTATAATACATGACCTTTCCATAAGGAAGCTTCTGGAACTTGGAAAAGTGGACCAAGGACTCTAAAAGCTTTTTCATGATCATCAACTCAATGCAATAACTTTTCTTTTTCTGTCTTTAGAAATAATGTGCAAGATGCCTCAATTTCTGATCATTCTAGTAAGACTATACACAATAAGGCTGCTTTACAGATTGTTCCTGTTATTCCTTGTAATGATAAGAATAGTATAATTATGTTCTTTGGATCATAGATTAGGCCATATTCTATTTTCTAAAATGAAAACTACCTCTTCTATTTCTGCTGAATTATCTTTCAAGCAATCCTTTATATGCCCTGTATGTCCTCTTCCCAGGCATGCAATATTGTCATTTTTAGTTAGTTCTACTACTTCTGCCTCTTTATTTGAATTAATTCATGTTGACCCATGGGGTCCCTACTATACTCAAACTTATTCTGGAGCAAAATACTTTCTTATCATTGTGCATGATCATAGTAGAGCTACTTGGACTCACTTGTTGCATGATAAAAGTAATGCATTTACTATGTGGAAAGCTTTCATCTCCATGGTAAAAACACAATTTAACCTTTATGTTAAAAATATTAGAAGTGATAATGCCCTGTAAATTGGACTTTCCAATTCTTCCCTACAATACTTCTCAGATAATAGAATTATTCATCAAACTACCTGTTCTCACACACCTCAACAAAATGGAATTGTTGAAAGAAAGCACAAACACTTGAGACATGTAGATCCTTTATGTACCAGTCTAAGCTACCAACAAAATTTTGCGAATATTGTAATTTAATAGACACATATTTGATAAACAGATTCCCCACCACCATCTTACATAACAAATCTCCATTTGAAGAGATTTATGGCAAGTTGCCCTGTTATTCACATCTTAAGACTTTTGGGTGTCTTTGTTATGCATCTGTGTCTAAATGTGAGAGAAATAAATTTGATCCAAGAGTTGTACCTTGTGTTTTTATTGGTTATCCATTTGGTAAGAAAGGTTACAAGTTGTACAACTTATCCACCAAGTGTATCCTTGTCTCCAGTGATGTATTATTTCATGAATCCGTCTTCCCTTTCATGTTATCTTCTTCTTCCTCTTCCAGGTGCCTTCCCTTCCCTAATGATGTACCTAATTTCACCTGTTGTTGGTACCCTATTTTATATACTGATCATCCCCATTACTCTTCCGCTAGTACACCTTCTACCGATATACCTTCTCCTAATAGTCCACCTTCTGATGCCTCTCCACCTTCTGTACCTTCTGCTTTTCCTCCTCCTACTGTTATTCCTTCTGGTCTTCCCTATATATCTGCTCCTTCAAGCTCTTACTCTCTCCCTGCACCTAGAAAGAGTAGTAGAAATCACACCTTGCCCTATCATCTTAGTGATTTTGTTGTGTAACTTCCTCCTTCCATTTCAAGCTCCACTATTTTATCTCTCTCTGTTGCATACACAACTGCAATTGAGCCTCATTATTATTCTCAGGCAACTACCATTTAGTTTGGCAGGAAGCCATGAGAAAAGAATTTGAGGCCATAGAAACTTATAACACTTGGTCAATAGTTGAATTGCCTAAGGGTAAGAAGCCTATTGGGTGTAAATGGGTGTATAAAATTAAGTACAAAGCTGATGGGAGTATAGAAAATATAAGTCAAGGTTGGTAGTAAGGGGTGATACACAAGTTGAAGGAATTGACTTTCATAAAATATTTTCCGCGGTTGTCAAAATATGTACTATTAGGTGCTTAGTTGCTTTTGACATTAAGAAATGGTGGTCTTTGTATCATTCAGATGTGAATAATGCCTTCCTTCAGGGGGATTTAGATGAGGAGGTGTATATGAAGCTTTCCCAAGGCCTCATAGTTGTTTCCTCTTCTCAATTTGCTTCTTCTTTGGTATGTAAGTTGCAAAAGTATCTTTATGGATTAAGGCAAGCCTCTAGGCACTGGTATGCCAAGTTGTCACAAACACTTTGCACTAGGGGTTATACACATTCCTTAAATGATTACTCCCTTTTTAGTAAAATGTCAGATTCCTATGCTGTGTTTCTTGCTGTCTATGTATATGACATTATTCTCACTAGGTATGGCCCTCAAGAGATCACGCCCTAAAAATGCTTTTAGATGATCAGTTTAAAATCAAAGACTTAGGGTTGCTAAACTACTTTTTAGGAATTGAGTTGTTGTATGTTGCTTCTGGGGTGCTTCTTCATTAGAAGAAATTTGTTTCTGAACTAGTTGCTGAATATGGCTGTGTATCAAACTCAAATATGATGTTGGGGAATTTCTGGCCAAGCCTGAATCCTATAGAAGTTTGGTTGGTAAATTGAATTTTCTCACTTATACTAGACCAGTTTTATGTTTTGCGTCTAACACTTGAGTCAGTTCCTTAAATCACCTCGTGTGCCACATATGACTGTTGCCGTACATGTTTTAAGGTATTTGAAAGGTATACATGGTGTTGGCGTTTATCTCAATGGTTCTTTTGAATTCTCAGTACAATCTTTTTGTGACAGCGAGTGGGCTTCTTGCCCTGACTCGCACATATTAGTTTTGTCATGACCCAAACCAATGGGCCGCGACGGGCACCCGGTACCTTACTCAACCGAATACCAACATAACATATCTTTTCATGTCATACTATCATAGATAACTGAGCCGGAAGGCTGCCGTGAGATAAGTAGAATACACATGTGATACCAACTTATACATAAGACGTACGAGCCTGTAAGGCCATCATGATCATTTGTAAACTCAAAAGATAGACGCAAAGGCCATACAAGCATTCGTATAACTGACATCTGTTTACAAGCCTCTAAGAGTACACACTTAACATAAAGGTCGGGACAGGACCCCGCCATACCAAACAATATGCGTCTAAATCATACTGACCAAACAAGTAGCTCTGGAGCAATTGGAGCGCACCAACATCTTCCGCTGAGCTGATAGCCTACTTGAAGGACTCTCGACCTGTCTATCGGGACATGCAGGCATGAAACGCAACGTGCCCGGGAAAAAGGGACGTTAGTACGAATAATGTACCGATTATGTGAGGCACATAAATAAGTACATAACAAACATGGAAGAAATATAGAGTAAATGACTTAACCTGTAAGTCCGGATAACTCTGTAAATCATGAAATAATTATAGTGTCATGCATATGCATATGAATGTCATGTCGTGCATAGGTACATGTTTCATAACATCATCAGGCCTCTAAGGGCATCCCATCATATCATCTCGGCCACTGTGGGAAAAATCATCAACATATACCAGCTGATCAGGTGGTGGTGCATATATAACGCCATAACCTTTATATATATATATATATATATATATATATATATATATATATATATATATATATATAACGCCATCTGGTCATGGGTCAATGTGTATGTATAAATGCATGAAATGCATATGAAATACGTTAATAAAATCTCTCGGTACGTCATAAGACCATTGTGCCTCTGATTAACATCATGAAATAAACTTTACACCCATGAATAGATGATAGAATAATATGACACAAGGGAGCATAAGAATACACACATCTCTAGCGTTTCTACGAATAAAGTAATTTATGGAAGTTGTGAATTTGCTCGTTTTGCTTGTGTCGTATGGATCATGCCAAAAAGAAAGAAGGGATAGCCTTAACATACCCGAGTCGATTCCCTTGACAATCCCTCTAACACACGTCTTTTGATGTCACGACCCGAAATCCCACCTTCAGGCTGTGATGGCGCCTAACGTTGAGCCCGCTAGACAAGCCAACGTTTGAAATAAATAAACTCATTAACAACTAAAATGAACAAGATAATTAAGGCAACAATGGTCAACAATATGAAAATCAACTAAGTTCAAATTAATATAGCAAGCTTCGAAAATAAAACCCATAAATAAAACCCAGAACTGGTGTCACATACTCACGAACTGTCTATGAGATTACTAAATACAATGGTCTGAAAATAAGTACGTATGACTGTCTTTGAAACTATAAAATAAGACAAAATTGAAAGAGAAGGGTAGAAGGTGACGCCAAGGCTCACGAACGTCTGCNCTGAACTAGTTGCTGAATATGGCTGTGTATCAAACTCAAATATGATGTTGGGGAATTTCTGGCCAAGCCTGAATCCTATAGAAGTTTGGTTGGTAAATTGAATTTTCTCACTTATACTAGACCAGTTTTATGTTTTGCGTCTAACACTTGAGTCAGTTCCTTAAATCACCTCGTGTGCCACATATGACTGTTGCCGTACATGTTTTAAGGTATTTGAAAGGTATACATGGTGTTGGCGTTTATCTCAATGGTTCTTTTGAATTCTCAGTACAATCTTTTTGTGACAGCGAGTGGGCTTCTTGCCCTGACTCGCACATATTAGTTTTGTCATGACCCAAACCAATGGGCCGCGACGGGCACCCGGTACCTTACTCAACCGAATACCAACATAACATATCTTTTCATGTCATACTATCATAGATAACTGAGCCGGAAGGCTGCCGTGAGATAAGTAGAATACACATGTGATACCAACTTATACATAAGACGTACGAGCCTGTAAGGCCATCATGATCATTTGTAAACTCAAAAGATAGACGCAAAGGCCATACAAGCATTCGTATAACTGACATCTGTTTACAAGCCTCTAAGAGTACACACTTAACATAAAGGTCGGGACAGGACCCCGCCATACCAAACAATATGCGTCTAAATCATACTGACCAAACAAGTAGCTCTGGAGCAATTGGAGCGCACCAACATCTTCCGCTGAGCTGATAGCCTACTTGAAGGACTCTCGACCTGTCTATCGGGACATGCAGGCATGAAACGCAACGTGCCCGGGAAAAAGGGACGTTAGTACGAATAATGTACCGATTATGTGAGGCACATAAATAAGTACATAACAAACATGGAAGAAATATAGAGTAAATGACTTAACCTGTAAGTCCGGATAACTCTGTAAATCATGAAATAATTATAGTGTCATGCATATGCATATGAATGTCATGTCGTGCATAGGTACATGTTTCATAACATCATCAGGCCTCTAAGGGCATCCCATCATATCATCTCGGCCACTGTGGGAAAAATCATCAACATATACCAGCTGATCAGGTGGTGGTGCATATATAACGCCATAACCTTTATATATATATATATATATATATATATATATATAACGCCATCTGGTCATGGGTCAATGTGTATGTATAAATGCATGAAATGCATATGAAATACGTTAATAAAATCTCTCGGTACGTCATAAGACCATTGTGCCTCTGATTAACATCATGAAATAAACTTTACACCCATGAATAGATGATAGAATAATATGACACAAGGGAGCATAAGAATACACACATCTCTAGCGTTTCTACGAATAAAGTAATTTATGGAAGTTGTGAATTTGCTCGTTTTGCTTGTGTCGTATGGATCATGCCAAAAAGAAAGAAGGGATAGCCTTAACATACCCGAGTCGATTCCCTTGACAATCCCTCTAACACACGTCTTTTGATGTCACGACCCGAAATCCCACCTTCAGGCTGTGATGGCGCCTAACGTTGAGCCCGCTAGACAAGCCAACGTTTGAAATAAATAAACTCATTAACAACTAAAATGAACAAGATAATTAAGGCAACAATGGTCAACAATATGAAAATCAACTAAGTTCAAATTAATATAGCAAGCTTCGAAAATAAAACCCATAAATAAAACCCAGAACTGGTGTCACATACTCACGAACTGTCTATGAGATTACTAAATACAATGGTCTGAAAATAAGTACGTATGACTGTCTTTGAAACTATAAAATAAGACAAAATTGAAAGAGAAGGGTAGAAGGTGACGCCAAGGCTCACGAACGTCTGCGGGTCTACCTCGATGTCTCCTGAATGAACTGATGAAATGCTCCCTCCATCAGTGACCACCGGGTCCGGCTGCGTAGTCTGCACAACATAAAGAAGTGCAGGTGTAGCATCAGTACAACCGACCCCATGTACTGAGTAAGTGCCGAGCCTAACCTCGGCGAAGCAGTGACGAGGCTAGGACCGACAACAATATACGTACCTGTGTAATTCTATATAACAATAGGAAAATATCAACGGAAATAAACAAGTAATTACATATATGGGGGAGAACATGCTGAGGATAAAAGGGACAAGAAATACTAGCATAGTATACAGGGCAATAACTGAAATGTAAAGTAAAAGCAGGAATTTAACGTCTCAGAACAGATAATGAACGACAAAAGGCACGGCATGTTCCCTCGTGCGTAATCTAACAACCATTCGGCACGGAATGTCCCCTAGTGCATAAATAGTAAAATCTCGACACGGAATGTCCCCTCGTGTATAAGTAATAACACTCGGCACAGAATGTCCCCTTGTGCAATAAATAATAAAAATTCGGCACGGCATGTCCCCTCGTGCGATAAATAATAAACAATCGGCACGACATGTCCCCTCGTGCGATAAATAATAAACAATCGACACGGTATGTCCCCTCGTGCAATAAATAATAAATAAGCAGCACGACACGTCCCCTCGTGCGATAAATAATCAACAATCAGCACGACATGTCCCCTCGTGCGATAAATAATAAACACTTGGCACAGAATGTCCCCTCGTGCAATAAATAATAAACAATATAATGTGAAAACTAACAATAAGAATTCTCAAGTGTACAGACTCAGTAAAATTCTATCGTCCCGGCAAGGGACTCAACTATAACCAAACTCGCTCAGAAATATAATTTCAACAGTAAAAGCCTCAACTGAACAAATAATTCAATAACTTCCCACGTCATGAAGCAACATCAATGTATCACTTCTAAATCACTAATTACTCATAGTACAAAGAATATTAAGAACACGGTATGATTCATCACAATTGACCCACGGGCATGCTTGACCACAACATATAGGTACTCGTCACCTCACCTATACGTTGGACATGAACTACACATAGAAAATAAGACTCTATACCTATTCCCTCAAGTTAAGGTTAGGCCAAACACTTACCTCGGCTCCAAAATGCAAGTCAAGCCTCAATCACAGTCTTTCCTCTCGAATCCAACTCCAAATCGATAATATATAGACATAATTGATTTATTAACATCAATAATTGCTCAATAAACTAATTCCAAAGCCTAATTATACATTTTCTATCATTCTTCCAAAAATACTAAAATTCGACCCCGGGCCCGCACGCTCGAATCCCGAAAACTCTCGAAGGAATCGCTCACCCATAGCCTAAGGATCATAAATATGAAGTTCCCACTCGAATTCATAGCATTAAATGGACAATACGCGAATTTTCTCAAGAACCCTAAATTTACTACCAAATTCTTGATTTTCCATTAATTTAGTAGGTAATCCCATTAATAATTCATGCATGAAACTAGTATTAGGAAGGAATTAACTTACCTTAACAGTAGCTAGGTCTTGGTCTGTTCTTCCCAAGCTCACAAGTCTCTAATGGAGTTTTTGGTATGAAGGGAATGAAAAAATCCCGAGTTTTTTGCATTTAAATACAGTCTGGCCTACAGGGGTTCCGCACCTGCGGCCTTGGGACCGCACCTGCGGTCCCGCACCGGCGAGAAAAAACCGCACCTGCGGCTCCGCTCATGCGGAAAGGAAACCGCACCTGCGGAACTTCCGCACCTGCGAGGCTGGGACTGCAGGAGCGGTTCCGCACCTGCGGCTGGGCAACCGCACCTGCGGTCACACCAGCAACAGTTGCACCAACAACTGTTTTAGCTGGGTTTTAGCCCCGTTGGGTGTCCGGGAGGCACCTGGGCCCACCCGAGCCCCCGCCCAAATATACCAACAAGTCCTAAATCATAATACAGACTTGCTCGAGCCTTCGGAGCACCCAAAACAACGCTAAATCTCAAAATCACACCCCAAAACCCCTAAAACTATAACTTAAGAAACTTCAAGTTCTTGATTTCTATAAAAATGCACCGGACCGACCTATACAACTCAGAATGACATCAAATTTTGCAGACAAGTCATAAATGACATAACGAAATTATTCCCGGTCTCGGAATCACATTCGGACCTAGATAACATAAAATCACGTTTCAAACCAAATTTCAGTTTTAAGGAAATCCTTATTTCTATATAATTTTCTCAAAACTTCATTAACTCTCAATTTCTCATTTTTGATCCGAAACACGTCAATTCAAGTTCGTTCCTTACCAAATTTCACAGATAACTCAAATAACACATATTGAACCTGTTCCGGGCTCCGAAACCATAATACGGGCCCAGTAACACAGGTTTCACATCGAGGTTCATTTTCATAAGCCTTTATTATTTTCAGAAAACAATTTTCTTTAAAAATTCATTTCTCGGACTTGGGTCCTTTGAATTCGATTCCGGGCATACGCCCAAATCCAATTTTCCTACGGACCCTCCGGGACCGTCAAATCACAGGTCCGGGCCCGTTTACTAAAAATGTTGACCAAAGTCAATATTATTCAATTAATTATCATAAATTTAACTCTTTATCAAGTTTACACATAAAGGCTTTCCGGCTACGCGTCCGGGCTGCGCACGCACATCGAGGTGAGATAAACGGAGGCTTTCGGGGCCTCGGAACAGAGTCATAATTAAATTTACATAGGATGACCTTTTGGGTCATCACAATCTCCACCTCTAAAACCAACGTTCGTCCTCGAACGGACATAGAAAGGTACCTGAATTGGGGAAATGATGGGGATATCGGCTCCGCATATCGGACTCAGACTCCCAGGTAGCTGCCTCAACAGGCTGACTTCTCCACTGAACACGAACCAAAGGATAACTCTTCGATCTCAACTGACGAACCTGCCGAGACAATATGGCTACTGGCTCCTCCTCATAAGACAGATCCTTGTCCAACTGGACACCGCTGAAGTCAAGTACATGAGATGGATCCGCAATACACCTCCGGAGCATAGACACATGAAACACCAGGTGCACGACTGATAAACTCGGTGGCAAGGAAAGTCTGTAGGCCACCTCTCCTACCTTGTCCAAAATCTCAAATGGACCAATGTACCTAGGGCTCAACTTGCCCTTCTTCCCGAACCTCATCACGCCCTTCATAGGCGACACTCGAAGAAATACCCGGTCTCTTATCATGAATGCCAAATCTCGAACTCTACGATCCGCATAACTCTTCTGCCTGGACTGAGCTGTACGAAGTCTATCCTGAATAATCTTCACCTTGTCCAAGGCATTCTGGACTAACTCGGAACCCAACAATCTAGCCTCTCCTGGATCAAACCATTCGACTGGAGACCGACACCGTCTACCATACAACGCCTCATACGGAGCCATCTGGATGCTCGACTGGTAGCTGTTGTTGTAGAAAAACTCAGTTAAAGGTAAGAACTGGTCCCATGAAACACCAAAATCAATAACACAAGCCCGCAACATATCCTCCAAAATCTGAATAGTACGCTCGGACTGTCTGTCCGTCTAAGGATGGAATGTTGTGCTCAAATCAATCTGTGTGCCCAACTCTCACTGAAATACTCTCTAGAAATGGGAGGTAAACTGAGTACCTCTGTCTGATATAATGGATAAGGGCACACCATCCAATCGAACAATCTCTCTCATATATATCCTTGCCAACTTCTCCGCTGAATACGAAACTGATACCGGGATGAAGTGCGCTGACTTGGTCAGCCTATCCATAACAACCCAAACCGCATCAACCATCCTCTGAGTCCGTGGGAGTCCAACTAAAATGTCCATGGTGATACGCTCCCACTTCCACTCAGGAAGCTGAATCTACTGCATCAAACCACCGGGTCTCTGGTGCTCGTACTTGACCTGCTGACAGTTCAAGCACCGAGCTACATAAGCTATAATATCCTTCTTCATCCTTCGCCACTAATAGTGCTGCCGCAAGTCCTGGTACATCTTTGCGGTGCCCGGATGAATGGAATACCGGGATCTATGGGCCTCCTTAAGAATAAACTCACGAATGCCATCAACATCAGGCACACAAATACGGCCCTGCATCCTCAGAACTCCCTCATCATCCACTGTGATCTGCTTGGCACCCCCGTGCCGAATTGTATCTCTAAGAACACACAAATAACGATCATCATACTGCCTGGCCCGAATACGGTCGTACAATGAAGAACGAGCCACGGTACAGGCCAACACACTGCCAGTCTCAGAAACCTCCAACCTCACAAATCGGTTGGCTAAAGCCTGAACATCCAACGCAAGAGGTCGCTCCCCGACCGATAAATAAGCTAGACTGCCCATACTGACTGACTTCCGGCTCAAAGCATCATCCACCACATTGGCCTTCCCCGGATGATAAAGAATGGTAATATCATAATCCTTCAGTAACTCTAACCACCTTCTCTGCCTCATGTTCAACTCCTTTTGCCTGAATAGATACTGTAAACTCTTATAATCCGTGAACACCTCACATGGAACCCCATACAGATAGTGCCTCCAAATCTTCAATGCATGAACAATAACTGCAAGCTCCAGATCATGAACTGGATAGTTCTTCTCATGAATCTTCAACTGACGAGAAGCATAGGCTATAACTTTGCCATCCTGCATCAACACTGCACCAAGCCCAATCCGTGAAGCATCACAATACATAGTATACGGTCCTGAACTGGTGTGCAACACTAACACTGGTGCCGTGGTCAAGGCTGTCTTGAGCTTCTGAAAGCTCGCCTCACACTCATCCGACCACCTGAACTGGGCACCCTTCTAGGTCAACCTGGTCATCGGGGCTGCGATAGATGAAAAGCCCTCCACAAATTGGCGATAATAACATGCTAATCCCAAGAAACTCCGAATCCCTATAGCTGAAGTGGGCCTAGGCCAATCTCTGACTGCTGAAATCTTCTTGGGATCCACCTGAATACCCTCTGCCGACACAACATGGCCCAGAAATGCCACCAAACTCAACCAGAACTCACACTTAGAAAATTTGGCATACAACTGACTATCCCTCAGAGTCTGGAAGACGATCGAAGGTGCTGCTCATGCTCCTCTAGTCTACCAGAGTAAATCAAGATATCATCAATAAACACAATCACAAAATGAGTCCAAATAAGGCCTGAACACACGATTCATCAACTCCATAAAAGCAGCGGGGGCATTTGTCAACCTGAATGACATCACCACGAACTCATAATGCCCATAACGAGTGCGAAAGGCTTTCTTAGGGACATCGGAAGCCCTAATCCTCAGCTGATGGTAACCATATCTCAAGTCTATCTTGGAAAACACAGTAGCACCCTGAAGCTGGTCAAATAAATCCTCAATCCTCGGAAAAGGATACTTATTCTTAATAGTAACCTTATTTATCTGTCGGTAGTCAATACACATCCTCATTGAGCCATCTTTCTTCTTAACGAACAACACTGGAGCGCCCCAAGGAGAAACACTAGGCCTAATGAAGTCTTTATCCAACAAATCCTGCAGGTGCTCCTTCAATTCCTTCAACTCAGGCGGGGCCATACGATACGTCGGAATAGAAATAGGTTGAGTGCCTTGAGCCACCTCAATACAAAAGTCAATATCCCTGTCGGGTGGCATACCCGGCAGGTCAGCAGGGAAAACCTATGGAAACTCACTAACCACACGCACAGACTCCATAGGAGGAACCTCAGCACTAGAATCACGAACATAGGCCAGATAGGCCAAACAACCCTTCTCGACCATGCACCGAGCCTTCACATAAGAAATAATTCTACCAGAAGAATGACTAGGAGTCCCTCTCCACTCCAAACGAGGTACTCCTGGTAAGGCTAAGGTCACTGTCTTGGCATGACAGTCCAGAATAGCATGATAGGGAGATAGCCAATCCATCCCCAATATAACATCAAAGTCAACCATATCCAGAAGCAAAAGATCAACCTGAGTCTCCATACCACCAATAACTACTAAGAAAGCACGGTAGACTCGATCTACCACAATAGAATCACCCACCGGGGTAGACACATATACAGGAGCACTCAGTGAATCACGGGACATGCTCAAATAAGGGGCAAAATATGAAGACACATAAGAGAAGGTAGAACCCAGATCGAATAATACCGAAGCATATCGGCTGCAAACTGGAACCGTACCTGTGATAACTGCGTCACAAGCCTCAGCCTCAAGCCTGGCCGGAATAGCATAGTATCGAGGCGGAGCCCCTCCAACCTGCACATCTCTGGGTCTACCTGCTACGGGCTGACCCCTACCTCTCATGACCTGCCCTACACCTCTATGAGTCTGACCTCCACCTCTAGCACCACGACCACCCCTAGATGGATGAGGGGGCGAGGGTGCACCTGATGCGGGAACCATGGCACGTGAACCTTGATACTGAGAACCACCAAAACCTCGAGGGCAAAACCTAGAAATATGCCCCGAACCACCGCAAGTGTAGCAACTCTTCTGCTGCTGAGAATACTGACCCTGGAACTGTCCCTGACGACCAGAATGACCACCCTGAAGACTCTGAATCGGCGATGCACTGATGGGAGCTGATGATGCACTGCAGGATGCCTGGAGTGCTGACTGATAAGGTCTAGTGGGATGACCTCTACTAAATGAATCTCTGCCTCCAGATGAGGCACCACTGAAACGACCAAAATGACGAGGTCTCTTGTCAGACCCCTGACCACCACCCTGGGATAATACCATCTCAATGCATCTGGCCACATCGGCTGCATCCTGAAAGGAGATATCAGAACCCGTCTCTCTAGCCATCTGAAGTCTGATAGGCTGGACCAAACCCTCAATAAATATCCGAACCCTCTCCCGATCAGTGGGGAGTATCATAATAGCATGCCTGGCTAGAGTGATGAACTGGTCTCGTACTGAGTGACATACATAGATCCATGCTGAAGGAGCTCAAACTGCCTCCGAAGATCCTCCCTCTGGGTAACTGGAAGGAACTTCCCCAAGAATAACTCGGAGAACTGAGCCCAAGTCAAAGGTGCATACCCAACTGGCCTGGTCAAGCAATAGTCTCTCCACCAAGTCTTAGCGGAACCCGAAAGGCGAAAAGTAGCAAAATCCACTCCATTGGACTCCACAATGCCCATGTTTCTAAGAACCTCATAACAACTGTCCAAATAATCTTGAGGATCCTCTGATGGTGCACCCGCAAATGTAGTAGTGAATAACTTGGTGAACCGATCCAGTCTCCATAGAGCATCTGCTGACATAGCTGCACCCTCGGCTACTGGTGCCACAATACCCGACTGAGCTACTCCAGCTATCTGAGGTGCTGGAGCCTGGAACTGAGTGGCAAACTGCTCTGGGGTGTGGATAACAAGAGTCTGGGTCCCTCCCCCAGCCTAGGAACCAGCTGGTGCAGTAGGAATAAGACCGGCCTAAGACACACTCTCCATGAGTCCCACCAAGCGGACTAGAGCATCCTGAAGCACCGGGGTGGCGATGAACCCCTCTGGGACCTGAGCTGGTCCAACTGGGACTGTCTAAGTAGGGACCTCACCGGCAAAGTCTACCTGTGAGTCCTCTACTGGGGCTGCTGCTCTGGGCTGAACCCTGCACATGCCTTGGCCTTTAGCACGGCCTCGGCCCCTCGTAGGAGCTACAATAGGGGGATCAGGCTGCTGGTCGGTCGATGAGGAAGAACGCGTCCTCGCCATCTGTGAGAGAGTAGAGACTCAATTAGTATTTAGAATTCAAATGGCACGACAGAGAATGAAAGATATGAAGTTATTCCTAACTTTGCAGCCTCGGGGATAAGTACAGACGTCTCCGTACTGATCCTTCAGACTCTACCAAGTTTGTCCGTGAGTTGCGAGACCTAAGCAACCTAGTGCTCTGATACCAACTTGTCACAACCCGAAATCCCACCTTCAAGCCGTGATGGCGCCTAACGTTGAACCCGCTAGACAAGCCAACGTTTGAACTAAATAAACTCATTAACAACTAAAATGAACAAGATAATTAAGGCAACAGTGGTCAACAATATGAAAGTCAACTAAGTTCAAATTAATATAGCAAGCTTCGAAAATAAAACCCATAAATATAACCTAGAACTGGTGTCACATACTCACGAACTGTCTATGAGATTACTAAATACAATGGTCTGAAAATAAGTACGTATGACTGTCTTTGAAACTATAAAATAAGACAGAATTGAAAAGACAAGGGTAGAAGGTGACGCCAAGGCCCACGAACGTCTGCGGGTCTACCTCGATGTCTCCTGAATGAACTAATGGAATGCTCCCTCCGTCAGTGACCACCGTGTCCGGCTGCGTAGTCTGCACAACATAAAGAAGTGCAGGTGTAACATCAGTACAACCGACCCCATGTACTGAGTAAGTGCCGAGCCTAACCTCGACGAAGCAGTGACGAGGCTAGGACCGACAACAATATACATACCTGTGTAGTTCTATATAAAAACAGGAAAATATCGACGGAAATAAACAAGTAATTACATATACGGGGGAGAACATGCTGGGGATAAAAGGGACAACAAATACTAGCATAGTAGACAGGGCAATAACTGAAATGTAAAGTAAAAGCAGGAATTTAACGTCTCAGAACAGATAATGAACGACAAAAGGCACGACATGTCTCCTCGTGCGTAATCTCACAACCACTCGGCACGGAATGTCCCCTCGTGCATAAATAGTAAAATCTCGGCACAGAATGTCCCCTCGTGCAATAAATAATAAACAATCGGCACGGCATGTCCCCTCGTGCGATAAATAATAAACAATCGGCACGACATGTCCCCTCGTGCGATAAATAATAAACAATCGGCACGTCATGTCCCCTCGTGCGATAATCAATAAACAAGCAGCACGACATGTCCCCTCGTGCGATAAATAATCAACAATCAGCACGGCATGTCCCCTCGTGCGATAAATAATAAACACTCGGCACGGAATGTCCCCTCGTGCAATAAATAATAAATAATATAATGTGAAAACTAACAATAAGAATTCTCAAGTGTACAGAAATACTCAGTAAAATTCTATCGTCCCGGCAAGGGACTCAACTATAACCAAACTCGCTCAGCAATATAATTTCAACAGTAAAAGCCTCAACTGAACAAATAATTCAATAACTTCCCACGTCATGAAACAACATCAATGTATCACTTCTAAATCACCAATTACTCATAGTACAACGAATATTAAGAACACGGTATGATTCATCAAAATTGACCCACGTGTATGCTTGACCACAACATATAGGTACTCGTCACCTCACCTATACGTTGGACATGAACTACACATAGCAAATAAGACTCTATACCTATTCCCTCAAGCTAAGGTTAGGCCAAACACTTACCTCAGCTCCAAAATGCAAGTCAAGCCTCAATCACGGCCTTTCCTCTCGAATCCAACTCCGAATAAATAATATCTAGACATAATTGATTTATTAACATCAATAATTACTCAATAAACCAATTTCAAAGCCTAAAGATGCATTTTCTATCATTCTTCCAAAAATACTAAAATTCGACACCGGGCCCGCACGCTCGAAACTCGAAAACTCTCGAAGGAATCGCTCACCCATAGCCTAAGGATCATAAATATGAAGTTCCCACTCGAATTCATAGCATTAAACGGGCAATACGCGAATTTTCTCAAGAACCCTAAATTTACTACCCAATTCTTGATTTTTCATTAATTTAGTAAGTAATCCCATTAATAATTCATGCATGAAACTAGTATTAGGAAGGAATTAACTTACCTTAACAGTAGCTAGGTTGTGGTGTGTTCTTCCCAAGCTCACAAGTCTCTAATGGAGTTTTTGGTATGAAGGGAATGAAGAAATCCCGAGTTTTTTGCATTTAAATACAGTCTAGCCTACAGGGGTTCCGCACCGGCAAGAAAAGACCGCACTTGCGAAAAATGGCGAGGGAGGCTGGGGTCGCACCTGCGGAGCTGGAGACCGCACCTGCGGCTGGGCAACCGCACCTACGGTCACACCAGCAACAATTGCACCAACAACTGTTTTAGCTGGTTTTTAGCCCCGTTGGGTGTGCGGGAGGCACCTGGGCCCACCCGAGCCCCCGCCCAAATATACCAACAAGTCCTAAATCATAATACGGACTTGCTCGAGCCTTCAGAGCACCCAAAACAACGCTAAATCTCAAAATCACACCCCAAAACCCCTAAAACCATAACTTAAGAAACTTCAAGTTCTTGATTTCTATAAAAATGCACCGGACCGACCTATACAACTCAGAATGACATCAAATTTTGCAGACAAGTCATAAATGACATAACGGAACTATTTCCGGTCTCGGAATCACATTCGGACCTCGATAACATAAAATCACGTTCCAAACCAAATTTCAAATTTAAGGAAATCCTTATTTCTATATAATTTTCTCAAAACTTCATTAACTCTCAATTTCCCATTTTTGATCCGAAACACGTCAAATCAAGTCCGTTCCTTACCAAATTTTACAGATAACTCAAATAACACATATTGAACCTGTTCCAGGCTCCGGAACTATAATACGAGCCCGATAACACAGGTTTCACATCGAGGTTCATTTTCATAAGCCTTTATTATTTTGAGAAAATAATTTTCTTTAAAATTTCATTTCTCGGACTTGGGTCCTAGGAATTCGAATCCGGGCATACGCCCAAGTCCCATATTTTCCTACGGACCCTCCGGGACCGTCAAATCACGGGTCCGGGTCCGTTTACTAAAAATGTTGACCAAAGTCAATTTTATTCAATTAATTATCATAAATTCAACTCTTTATCAAGTTTACACATAAAGGTTTCCCGGTTACGCGCCCGGGCTGCGCACGCACATCGAGGTGAGATAAACGGAGGCTTTCGGGGCCTCGGAACACAGTCATAATTAAATTTACATAGGATGACCTTTTGGGTCATCACATTTGCAAAGAACACGTAATGCCAGATCAAAGTATAGAAAAATCCTTATAATATTCTTGAAAAAAATTATACCAAAACTATTCCAACAAAGCAGCTACTGCTCAATCTGCACAATATTATTCAATTCTGATTTTCATATTGGGAACATGCTTCATCTTTAATTGTGCTACTGAAGATATAAGGAGTTATCTATTCTCCTTATACCAAGAAGTGCTTTTATTAAAGTTCTCTGTTACTTTGCAAAACTTAGCATTATAACTGAAAGTATCTTAGATGGAACGATACTTGTGTAAATATTTGTTAAAGACGAAAACACGTCATACAAAATTGCTATTATGATAGTCTATTAGTGAGAAACATTCTTTTGATATTGAAAAAGGAGCTTTGGAGCTTCATTCGTTACTTTTTAAAGACTTCATATGACTTCTTTTTGATTTTTGAGATTCCTCCGTATGCAAGCCTAAATATAAATAATGGTGTTGTGGGCCCCACACTTATGCATGACTTGGCAACCTATTATACATATGCCACATATGTGTGAATTTTAAGAGTCGCATTCTTGTGACTTTTTGGGCTGCCACGTAATTTCTTTGTTGGGGGATTTAAACTTTATTCAATAATTAATTAATTAATTACGTACTATCTCGCTATTCGGTAATTAACTAATTACTCGTATAATTAAGAATTGTCTCAAATTGCTTAAAATACTACTTGCTTTTAACACACCTCATACACCTTGTTATCATGGTCATGTTGTACCTTGTATGACATTAGTCTATAAATACGGGGTATTATAGCTTGGACCGTATTTTATCCCAAAATATCAAACTTCGACGAAACTCATTTTCCTTGATTCGTTTACCCTCTAACCTTCACGAATTTACTTATCACTTGTTTGAAATAACATAATACTTATAACCTTAAAATAATCTCATTTTCGGGCTTATACCAATTTACTCATGGCGTACTTTCATGTACGAAAATATGAGGTGTAACAAGTTTATGGTTTTTGTATGTCTTTAGGGGGTAGTTTGATTAGCTGGAAATCCAAGAAACGAGCTGTCGTCTCCTTGTCTTCTACTGAGGTAGAATATTGGGCCATGAGTAAAGTGGTGGTTGAGCTGCATGGTTGGTTCGTTTGTTGGCAAATTTGAGTATTCATCTGTTTAGTTCTATCCTTGTTTTTTGTGACAGTTTGACTGTCCCCCACATTGCTAAAAACCCTGTTTTCCTTGAGCGCACGAAATATATTGAGATTGATTGGCATTTCATTCGCACAAAGTTGGCAGATGATCTTATTTCCTTACGTCATGTTCCTACATCTTCTCAACTTGCTCATACTTTTACCAAGTGTTTAACAGGTGGACAACACATGTTGTTGCTTGACAAGTTGGGTGTGTTACCACTGTCCAACTTGGGGGGGGG